>PPLZ03000003.1:600000-802383 GCA_003706705.3 Barnettozyma populi
AATCAACTCTGCAATCTCATTGTACTCTGCATCAACTTCATCAACGAGCTTGTCAATATCCTCTTCTGGTTCAACTTCGGTGTGTTTGCGCTTGAGATCCTTCTTTACCGTCTTAGGGGCCTTTGCAGACTTGCTAGACTTCTCCTTTCTAGCCATATTGTCAACAAGGAATTGCAAAAAATTTACACACTTATAAGTTCAAATGTTAGAGATTTTTTTGTAGTAGAAAAATTTTAGCTTTGGAAAATTCCCGAAATTGGAAATATCGCCAAATAGGAAGGAGATGAGATGTGGCGCAAACCAGGCGTAAGCTCAAGAAAGACACTGTTATTGTAAAAAAAAACTGATATTCCTTTGACTTTCATGAAATTTATAGTACATAAAATAAATATAAGGGAGCCCGGATTACTTCTGTCCAACTCCCTCCAGATTGTACTTTCCAATCAACTCTGGAACAACAAGCTCATAAGAGTAAGTGCTGCTTTCAAGTGACTTTGAGTCCTTCTCCACATGAATGCGACTTACCAGGCAGTTCTTAGTAAGAGGGTAAAGTAACTCCCTTTCTTCCCTAATCTCAACTTGTTTCTGTAGCTTCTTTTGATCAATCCCCAAAGGGCCAGGAAGACGGAAATCACCCAAGACATAGCCTGCTTGACTGTGGTTTCTGAAAGGAATTATGTCACACCAGTTCCGGCGATTCAAAAACTCGTTGTTCGTTCTTCTCTCGCCATTGACATCGAATTGAAATAAGGGAACCATGTCTTCATCAGTCGATTTGTCAAAATGATGGATTCGTGATCGATTGTACAACAGGGTTGCCATCGCATTTGGGGGAGGGGTATTGACTATTGCAGACGAAATGATATTGAACATCAGCTTCGGATCTGTCTCAGGGGAAGTTCGAATAGTATCATTGATTTCCTTGTACTTTTCGCGACTAACAATGTGGTTGAAATGCATTTTAGACTTGAATCGACCAACAGCTGCCAAATGAACATCCCCGGAGAGAATAGTGACTCGCACACCATTTGCAGCACCAAACTGTTGCAACTGTGCAATTAATTGATTGCGCTCCTTCTTGTGATTGTGGGAGCACCAATGATCATTCAAATCGTCAAGAACTTCAATAGATCCATCAAACTCATTCACCAGGCCTTTTGCAATGATACCCTTTCTGGCTAAGGCCCTCAGAGGAGCTAGGATCGAGGAGTTTAACAGAGTCTCCAGCCAGACCAGTCTTGGATAGGCAATTGGTACACCCAGAAGTACCAGAATGTGACTGATGGAAGGGTCCTGAGTGACTTCCTTCTTCATACGATCGAAGACCAGTTTGTATGTGTTAGGAGAAACAATTTCCTTCAGTTTTCTTTCAGTGCGGCAGTCAAGCCCCACGAAACCAATTCCTTTACCCAACTTTGCAAACACTGAATGTGATTTTTGTCCAATGTAATCACCTGTTTTCCCTAAAATCCATGTAGGGTCCTTTTCATAGGCGGGTTCAGCTGTGGACGTTTGGTGCTGGAACAACATGTAATATTCATACGCAACTTTACCCACGCCACTGAATATTTCACTTCTCATTATAGAATCACTGTATGATCCAAAACCGTCAATGATGTCATGATCGTCGAATATATTGACTGAAGGAATTGATGCAAATGCAATCGGCAGACAAGACTGTAAAGTCCATCCATCAGTTCCTTCAGAATATCCAGATCCAAACCACGAAATATACTGGTTTAGGTAAAAATCGTGGAATGAGTCTTTCATCTTCTGATCCAGTTTCATGTGTCTCTTTTTGATTGGGTTAGCTTCAGCTGTCCATTTGTTGAACTCTTTTGAGCTGTTTTTGATCGCATCGCAATAGATCTGGTCGCCACCACCAAGCATCACATGGTATCTTTGCTCAGTGGAGTGTCTTCTCAAAACATCTAGCCACAAAGAACCCTTAAACTCATCTGTCTTAGTTGATAGGGAGAAACCATTGCAGGAGAATGACACAATGTTCATTGGTTGGTCTCTCCTAGGAAGGAAAAAGTCATACTGGGCAGCATCATTGATCACATATCGACATTTTTGTTCCTCATCTGTCAAGTCAAAGTTAATCTCAAATCTATGGAACGAGTAGCCACTCTTCACCGCAATTTGTGTGCCTTGGAACTCGCCACTGAAGAGTTGGGAGGTAGACTCAGCCGCGAGCAGGACAGGGCCCAATCTGTAAGTGATCTTAGGTTTAGCTACTGTTGTCGCATCACTCAGCACAAGAAGAATTGATGCCCGGTAGTTGCTGGCATTTCCCTCAAGACAATTAATGAACCTCAACAAGGGTCCACATCTAATATCCAAGCCCCCAACCAATTCCTTGACAGGGGTTGCCATCGCAGCATTCTGAGCTGCTTCAACAAGCCCCTCAAGTTCAGGTAGGGCATGTGCATCCTTGTGCCAATCAGTTACAGCTTCACGTGTCATATGCGTTGTACATACCGAGGGAGTTTGTGGTTAGCAAGTATTTTTGAACGGGGCTCTCTTTATACATCGTTAATCCGTGTCACCAGAACGAGTATGAAATTTACATAAAGGTGAGTATAATTGGGAACGGCTTTGAGCAACCAACTACGTCACATTATATAAGCAAGTCTCGGGGCAACAAACCTCAAAGGTGCACCTTCTTGACGAGGAAGATGAGAGCGGGTTAACTCTCAAATTCAGCAATCTTATCACCTTCCAATTGTAACAGAAGATATCAATCCCCTTACAAAATGCCGGAAATCTACTCATACGCTGACTCTGCTGACGTTGCAGCAGCTGTTGCTCGTCATATCCTGAAGATTCAAGATGCTGTTTTACAAACAAAGGACACATTTGACCTGGCAATCTCTGGTGGCTCATTAGGCAAGGTCCTCAAAGCCGGTTTGATTGATGACGCTGAGGCCAGAGATAAGGCAAAATGGGCCAAGTGGAGAATCTTCTTTGCTGATGAGAGACTTGTTCCATTGGACCACGAGGACTCCAACTATGGTTTGTTCAATGAGTTAGTGTTGAAGCAATTGGCCCATGAGGGCCATGCAGGTCCTACTGTCTTCACCATCAACGAATCTCTCCTTCACGAGTCTGATGCCAGCACTGATGTTGAGATCGCCAAGGAGTACGAATCCTTCCTTCCTGAATCTCTTGACCTGATTTTGTTGGGTGCTGGCCCAGACGGCCACACAGCCTCTTTGTTCCCAGGCCATGCCCTATTGAAGGAAGAATCTGTCAAGGTTGCAACTATCGCCGATTCGCCAAAGCCACCAAGTAGAAGAATCACTGTTACTTTCCCAGTTCTCCGGGCTGCTAAGAATATTTCGTTTGTCGCTGAAGGTGCTAGCAAAGCTGCCGTTTTTAAAGAGATATTTGGACGTGAGAAGTCAGGTCTTCCATGTGAACTTGTTAATGAGCTGGATGTCCCTGTGTCTTGGTTCACCAACGACGCTTCTCTAGAAGGGGTTCCAGTAACCGCTTCTAAGTACTAGTAATTGAGACGAACCCTGTGAAATTATGATACAACATTCATTACTTGGCTCACTTGTACACAGACTCAACTCTATTACATATATCTTACCGTATTTCAACACTACCCAACACCTCCCACTCTTCAACAGGACCTTCACATCGGACAACTCTCAAAACACCACCGGTCCAGCCCAATTCGTAGTCGGTGAGAGCACCCGGTTTATTTGCCTGGAACTCAGGACCACAATCAAAGTAATCTTTGATTCGGCCCTCCATGGTCCTGGTCTGAGCAGAGTCAACTTTCGAGTTAGTGTATATCATAGAAACATGTGGGTCCCATTGGGCACCCCACTCCTGTGCTTTATATTTTGCATCCAATTCAACCTTGATCGTGGGCAATTCGACATAAAGCTCTCTGATGATAGTGGCAAGTCCAACCAGCACGCTGTTTCTCCGACACCGTAGAAATACCTTTTTGAAAAATCCATTGCGATTATTAATAGCCAGATCTGTGAATGTAACCTTGACTTTGACGTCTTTTAAAGCAGCATGGGCAGCTGTTAGCACCGTAACGACATCTGACGGTGAGTTGATGGCGAGTTGTGATGTGATTGTGATATGGGGTTCAAAGTGGGGGGAGTCCTGGAAAAGCGGAGAAAGCGAATCCAGGAGAGCTGTAAGTGTCCTACTGGATTGACTGTCTTTGGGTGGACAGATCCAGAGTGCGATGGCCATTGATTAGTGGTAAGATAGTTGTTGCGGAAAAAAAGGCCAACTTGTGTCTGGAACATGGAGGTTGGGCTTAAAAAAAAACAGAAAAAAAAAAAAAAAAACACAGAAGATTGGACCAGCTCAAAAACTTTGATCGCCTACCGCTAACTCCACCTATCTAGATGTCCTCCGCGGGAAATGGTCAATTGAGAGAATCTATACAAGTTTCACCAGCACCCAGGCATACACCAATGGAATGTATCCATGTACCAGCTGGGGCCTCCTCGCACAGTTCAGCATTGAAACGCACCAAGATCAATAGGAGATATAGTCTCTGCAGAATTGCAACCTACGAATGGCCTACTGGGATTCCAGACTCCGAGATCGAGGTGACATCTTACGAAACAGAGCCTTACGAAACAGAACCGGTAGAGGTACCCCCATTGAAGAGAGAATTATTAGATAGCATACAGGCACTATTAGTCAGGTTAGAAGGGGTGAAGCACAGTGATTCATTAGCCATTGAGGTTAAAGTCCCAGATGTATTTGCCACAAGTATGCCTCCGGAGTTCCAAAATGTTCTAAATGCAATGAAGGATGTGTGTGAGGATCGCTGTGATGGGCAAAACGCATTGAGGGACAATCTGTTGGACGAAACAAAAATAGGCCATTTGGTTGAGTGCTATAAAGAATATTACAAAGAGCTAAGGTTTCAGTTGTCGAATGTAACAGGTTACAAGCTTACTATTAACACTTTCGTGACTAAGAAAGCAAGATTGTCTGTCTGGTTTCAAGGTAGTAGGCCCGTGCAAAGGAACCCAATCACTGACTGTGGGCTAAAGATCAGTATGGCTCTTCGTGTTGTCGAGAGATCATTAACTTTGAAGCTCAATCATCCCGGGCATAGACTCCACGAGAAGGTAGATAAAGAATGGAGAATATCTTCTCCAGCTGATATTAAACAACTAGCAAAATCAACGGAGTCACATGAGAGTCAGTTGCAGGAGACTCACGAAAAGATAAGCCCTCAACTGCTCAAGGTAAGAACCTCAGAAATCCCTAGGGGGTCTGCTGAGACACCACCAGTGAATGTCAATTGGAGAACCCTGCCTGTTAATCACCCACTCCGAGTGTTCACTGATATAATCGACGCTCAACTGCGAAAGCTTGGATCATTCCCTCATGTTGAGGATGTCAATGCTGATTTGACCTTGCTGAAGGATGAACTGGCTGCGATTCTTCCTCTTTCCTTGTATGGTGAGATTAAGCAGCTCCATGATAAGTATGATGCAAATCCAATGGAGATTGAAAAGGCAATACTGTCGGGGAGTGAGGCAGATGAACTTGCGCACATAGCTTCGGGCTTTATGGAACATGCTAGGAAGCTGAGATTCGATCTGTGGTCGATCTCCGGCATCAGGAATATGGTGAAGGAGTACAATCGGTCTAAGGCACCATGTAAATTAGATGCTATGTTTGTTGAATCCAGGTCCGTTGATCACTATACTACAGGAGGGAAATGCCACTTACGAACTAAGATTACGCTCGAACTCGATATCATGCGTTATAAAATCACATTCACACATGCTGGTCATGGATCAGTCAAGATTGTTACGGGTTCTGCTTAGTTTGAGTCACACATATGATACTGTATAGGTGACTTAATTACCAGCTGCTGAGTGTAAAGAATGATTCAACCAGATCAAGCTTTACCATATTATATCATGAAAGTTTCAAGTCAATATACCTGTAAGACTGTATTTTCAATAAAATATAGAGGATGCCAATGCTAACGCGTCACTCGCAAATTTCTTTCATTCTTACTGCAGAACCACGATGAGAACATGCTCCTGGAAAATAATGTTGCTGATGAGCAAGGTAGCAGTGGAGATAAGACACATAAAGTAGTTAGTGACCTGAGGAGCTATATAGTATCTGCTAGTGAGTTGGGAATAGTGACTTAAAAAGAAGCCCGTTCATTCAGTTTTAGCAGTTAAAGCCTGTTTAACGTATTAACGGGCTGTCTACGGAAACTATCCAGTAGCGCGTTACATTACCTCGGTTTATGCCATGAGTGCTTCTGCTGCTGCGACAAAGGATATGTGACGCTAGTTGAACTCTGTCTTCCTTTAAGATATATTAAGAAGAATACATCTACCCGAGAATCGAACCTGAGCACTAAAACCTGGAAGATCTAAGTTCGAAGAGTACTGGATACTAGCTGGATAGAGAGGGTACACCAAGTAGCAGGACAACATGGCTATATGGTGTTACTACTGCAGGCTTCTGACATTATCAATTTGAGAGTTCTCTTTTCTGATAAAGAGAATATGACTACCCCATTGCATTGCATTTAGGACATTAGTTTTAGGCCGTTGTCTGGGTAACACCAGAAAGAATCTCTGAATCTTTTTGCCAACTGCAGCCAAGTGGGAAAGAAGAAAAAAAATGAAAAAAGGATTTGTGAACCCCCCAAACAAACCCGCAACGGCTACAAAACAAGGAATCGCCTTGAAAAACGCATTGCGACTGGCCTATACAGGAGTCTGTCTCAGCATATTTCACCCCACATAACTCAATTCTCACAATGAAGGGCGCGCCGACACAGACGTCAATACAAATAGCATCTATTACACCCACACAGAAAAGCGCCAGTGTGCCAGATACGATCTCGATACTAGGTACAACGCGAGACAACAGTCTCCTGGAGTCCCAATTCTCATTCTCATCTCATACCGATACACAGCAGACTGATATTACAGTCGAAGATGACGATACAATGCATGCTCTAATGCCGGACATACAACCGCTGCAAGCTGGTGGTGAACCCCCCACGGCGGCAACCAACCACACCACACGGGTGAAGGAAGAAAGCGATGAAGACGAGATTTTGAAGAGTGAAAAACTCAGTCTATCCGTGAGCCCTGAACCACATCTGCATGCTTCCCGTAACATTCCCATTGAGCCTGACATTTTGGTCAAAGGGAGAGTATTAGAAGAACCATTTTTGACCCCCAATGCAGAACCCAGATACCTTAACGTCCCTAATTTTACTGAATTCTTCAAAGCACTGAGGTCTTCTAATCATAGAGAGACTTTTGAAGTTTCCTTGCAACTGGATGGACTATTAAGCGGGCATGACATTCCTGAGTTTACAGAACCTCAGGCCATTATTGACAAGATATACGCTGAGAACAATGAGAATCCGAAGACTCTCTTCAAAGCCGTGACGAATAACAAAGATGGACTTTTTGAGGAGTTGAAGGAGGCCTTTAAAACACATACCAAGCGTTTGAGATCTTTAATCAACTCTACCTCGTTCAGATTGAAGTTGACGACTGTCTCCACTGGGCAAACCAGTTTCAGAGTCCTGTTGGTGGAATCCAGTGCAAGCAAGTTCATCGAATCACAATTATGTGAGATCAAACTCACGCTGAGGCTCAATCTTCTAGATGGAGGGAGATATGACTTGTTGTTTGTTCACACTGCGCACCCAAAGGGGCGTGAAGCTGGTGTCCAATTTAAGCAATACGTTGCGCTGCCAAAGAGGTCAATTCAAGAGACAGAGGCTGTAGCCGAAGTTGACTCACAGAGTAAGACAGTGAAGAAAAGGGAGCGCTCCTTGCCGAAACCACAGTCTCAGCCAACTCCAGAGAGTATGTTTGTGCTTGAAAGTCTTGACTCCACACATCCATTCTCTGATTTCGTTGAAGTCATCAAGCCGTGTACACATAAGGATGATTTTAACACAGATATGACCATAAGAGGCCTCAATGCTCTAAAGACAGTGCCATTCACTGATAAACTGTGTCAGGCCATTGAAAGCTTCCACTCCAAATGCAACAATGACCAAGACAAGATCGAGGACGTATGGCTTGACGCCAGAGATGAGAACACTGAGCTGTATGATAACCTGCGTTGTGAATTCAACTCTCATGCAAGAGAGCTAAGAACTTACATTTCACTGCTGACTGGGATCAAAGTTGACTTGAAAGATTACAACAAGTTTGGGAATGCCAACACCATCTCAGCCACTTTCAGAGAGTCCAAGCTTGAAAATATAAATCTTATTGGTACAAAGCTTAAATGCAGATTTCGGCTTTCTGTGATCATCAACATGGTTGATTTGACATACGTCTTAAAGATTGGTCATCACGGCCATCCAACTGAGGGTAATCCATCAGAGCTCAAGCTCGAGAGACAAATTCGGGGGAAGAAAGTGAGGGTCATTGGATCTAGATCAACCCGTTCTGGAAGAAGCACGAAGAGAGTCAAGAGTGTTGCAGAAAAGACTGAGAATGTAAATGAAAAGAAGGCCAAGGGGGAGCATGTTCATTCGGATTCGTCTGACTCCGAACCCGAGGTAATCAAACATGATGAACTTGTGCAGTACTTGCAGCTCAAGATGCCAGATGTGAGATGGCCTAAAGTGTGGAAAAGGCGTATATGATTATCTTCAATAATCTCGAAAGTAAACATCCTACTATTCTTTGTTGAGGTACTGCTCTGCACCTTGATACGCTTTATCCATATTCGATTGTAGGTTGGGGCACACTTTTTAGTAGAACTCAAAGCACCTAAAAAAACGTCACAACTGACAAAACACAAAAGCCAGTGATCTTCGGGTTCAAACATGAGCACACCTTCCCCGGCTCCCACGGAGGCCCACTTAAGGAGCTCCTCGATATCACAGTCCAACAGCAACAGACCGTCTTCTGGGATCACGAAGCCAGAATTATCGAAACAACATCAGATCAACAACCCCACGACCACGATGACACCGAGTGATCTGACTGTTAGAGTCAATGATACACTGCAAGAAGGTCAAACGAAGAATCTTAAGAATATCGGTGACCCTACGGAAGATTTATACCCTGGGGGGACGTCTGTCCCGTCAAACCATCAAGCAACGCCCACACAGCTACAACTATCAACCTCCGTTTCTTGCAAAGACTACTTTGAATTTTTTGATCACCTCAAGAATGCACAACATGACCAAGATCTTGCGATACGTCTTACTGTGGATGATGTGCTTAAGACGGAAGTTCCAGATTTCACAAGTATCTCTAAATTGATGGAGAAGATCCATTCTGAAACAAAACAATCTCACGAGGACCTTATTATGCAAGACAACTTACTGACTAGTGAGATCAATGGGCTACTCACGACCCATTGTGACATACTGAAGTATCATATCTCGGGTGTCACAGGATTCAATTTGTTTTTGAAATCAGTTGAGTCAACGTCTACGGGGTTTGTGCGTTCATATAACGGGACGCCAACTGAAACCACCAGAGACAATAAAGGTCTCCCTAAGTGTGACCCTCACCTAACCCTCTCTTTGGATGTGATTAAGCGGACGTATTCTGTGAACTTTGACCACAAGGCTCACGATCCACAAGTGAAGAAGCCCCACTGGAGACCTACAGCGCATACAGTAGGTCCTCTAGATCAGCTTGATCTCGCTACGGTAAAGACCTCACTTCCTCCCAATCATCCTCTTTCCGCCTTCCTTGAATCAGTAAAGGACATTAACCATCAATCTAGCTTCGAAGTTGAGATGGTTGCTGAAGGTTGGGTGCAGTTGGAGGCTATTCCGTATACTTCAGCGCTTGCGCAGAACCTTCATGAACTTCACGAAATGTTCGGAAACGATCAAACTTTGGTTACCAGAGAATTGTTGGATCCTGTAAGTAGTACTTTAGCCTTGAGGATGCAAATTACACGAGAGTTTCATGATCAGGGGAAGAGGTTTAGGGAGGACATTGCCAGGTGGACTGGGCTCAAGATTAATTTACTCCAGAATTTCCCATTAAGGAAAAACGGTACAGTTACAATATCATTCAAGGCACCGAAAGGTGCACCTAGTATAAACCCTGAAATGCATTGTAAATTGCGTTTGGTGATTGTGTTGAACTTGATTGACCTCACTTACACCATAAAGTTCCAACATAATAAGCATGAAGAGGTGGACGCGTAATCTAGCAGAGGTAAGGACTGTTGTATATACTCTATCTACACTAATGAACATTGAATCCCTCATAGTTGCAGATTATGATATGTAGAGGAGATCTTGGCTGTTGAAAGTGTATAAGCTGTTTTTAGTTGCCGGGTAACAATAAGAGGAGAGAGAGCCATTATGAGTGAATAAGTATTTCAGGAAACCTGTGTATTTGATCGATAGTCCCAATCTGGCAATCTATAATAGTGCCTGAGCACAATCAACACAATTGTGAACTGACTCTCAAGAACACAAGTACACTTTCTACAAGAAACCAACCGACCGATTGCTCAGGGCACCCACCCAAACTCTGATCAGCGCCACGAAAACGAAAAGCAGCCGTTCCCCGGCCAGGGCTACCTCTCCAGAAAAAAAGATAGTAAACAACAGCAGCTGCTAGCCGTAGCCACAGACAAGTGTTCCTATTTCCCCCCTCCTCCAAAAAAATCCACGAACTAGAAGTTCAACTGCACAGATTCCTCCCTCCCACAAATCAACAATGTCCTATGAGGAAGTCTTCTGTGTCAAGTGCCACAGTGACGTTGTGCTCATTACAGACCCCAGCACGGGGAAGTTGGCATGTCCCAGTTGTTTAAAAAAGAAACACCAGGCTACCATTCTCCCCAAGGATCCTAAGAATATCAAAGAAGACCATTTACAGAGTCACCCTGATCCATATGTTGATGCAGCAGTGGAAACCAGAGAAGATAGTACCACATCGGTGGATGAAGAAATGCTCAAAGAGATCACAGAAGTTAAGGAGACTACAACCCAGATTGATAATGATGACAAGCGCCAAAATAGTAGCACTGGAGAAGATATTACCGATCATGAAGAGAAAGATAACGATTTCAGTAGCGATGATTCCGGGGCAGATTACACACGGCTCCATGGAGAGTACCAAGTGCATTCTTTCCGCGATTTTATGGAGAAGGTGAGGATCTCCACGCACCATGACACATTTGCCGTTGAAATGAACATTGTGGATTTCTTCAAGCACACAGTACCTAATTTTGGGGATGTACTCGGTGCAGTGAGAGAACTGCACCAGATGGCCCCCGATGACGAGGATAAGCTGAAGGAAATTATCCTGCGTAATGAGGATGGCATTGTCACCGAGATCAAGGAACACTTCAGACACCACTGTGACAAGCTCAAGTACTATATTTCACAGATAAGTTCATTCAAGATTGCATTCAGCACGTGCAAACTCTACACACAGACCCTCACCAGAAGACTCAAGGCTTCAAAGGCAAGCCATATCCCGAAATCACACCAGTGCTCTCTTAACCTCAGCGTATCCATACAGATGATCACAAACAGTTATACTGTGCGATTTACACACACTGGACATAAGCTACTAGATCCAAGTGCTTACCACAAATCAGATGCCCTGTCATTCTACACACCTCTTGTCACTTATTCTGAAGACAAGCCAATATTGCTCACTACAAAACCACCACCACTTCCAGCTCTACCAACGCCTAAGCCCACATCTTCTACTGGTGCATGTGAGCAGCAAATAGAAATCATAAACGAACTGAAATGGCGACAGAGCCACCAGAACGATGAAGCGAGTGCAAATGAATCATCCTCGCCATACATCGACCAAGCTAAGGACGACTCTACAGAAGGTAGTCCAGGTATTGAAGTGAGCAATCAAACTAAGAAGAGAAAATTGTCTGAAACCCCAACCTCTCCTGAATCACGCAAACGCATCAACACTATTCTTGAAAAGTCTTCCAGATTGCTTTATCAGGAACCTGAACTCATATTTGACAACTTTGCAGATTTTCAGCTACACGCTTCTACCCTGTCACACTTAGATAGCTTCCACTCACAAGTGAAGTACACACGAAAAGACTTTGACAAGATCCCACACTTTCAAGAGGCATTACCACTCATTGAATGGCTTGAAAACTATGCCGATGGGAACGAGGTGCGCCTAAAATCCACTTTCAAGAATGATGTTGAACAGATCAAGTCTAAGCTGAAACTCGCATTTAACCAGCATTGTAAGTTTGTGAGGAGCACAGTAACGCAATTTGCCAAGTTTGAGCTGGTGTTTGAATCTTCCAAGACTTCAGGGTACGGAATCACGATTTCGTTTGGCAGGCCATCCTCGAAGAATACACCAGGTCAATACCTCTGTCCCGTCAAGGTTATTATCAACATGAATGTTTTGAACAAGACTTATTCCGTCAAGTTTAAACACCATGGCCATGATGTTCGCGAGACTGACGGCCGTGATTTAGTAGACATGTCTTGTGACATCGACGGTAATGTCACTCGTGAAGTGACTTTACATGACATTTTCTCAGGTGATGATAGTGATTTTGGTGAAGATCATGGGAAAGAAAAAAAACTCATTTCACTGTCTATGCCTTTCCACAAGGAGAATGATCTCGATGAAAGCAAGGGGAGCCCAAAAAGTTTAATCGAAGGGAATATTCGTTTTGTTAGGTTGCTTCGAGATGAGATGTTGCCTTTACTCGAAAATGCAGCAGATGAATGTGATAGAGGTAGGAGTGATTCTGAAAAGGTGAAGAAGCTGTTGCAATTCCTGCCTGCTTTGTTTCCACAGGATTTAATCAAGAACTTTGATCAATTTCTGGACAAGGTAAAACCGGTACCAACTCAAACATATGGCTACAATCACGGGCCATCCATCAAGCTCCCACATGACGGACGACTTACTCTGGAGGAGAAGGACAAGCTAATGGCTGAAATTGTCCGCTTACACAGGCTAAGAGACGAGCAGTATGACTAATAATATTTAAATGTCCATTCACTAATTATATGCTCGTTAAATCATGATGATGAGCCCATGGAACTCATCTCCTCTATAAACTCATGCTCTAGTCTCAGCGTGTCTTGTCTATAGTCAAGCCGCATCTGTGGGATATTGCAACGTTGAATTGAGTATTCATCGCTGTAATGATAGTCGATCTCCTTGTTCGCATTGTCGTATAGGATCCCAATCCAGTGCCGTTTCAACTCACCATTGAACTCTGAATTGAGAACTGAGTTTCTCGACAGCTCACAGAGATCCACACCACCCAATTTGTAGATAGATGCAGCAACGGAATACTCTTCAATTAGGGGCTCCTTTGTAAGACTTGAAAACAATGGTTTGTTGGTGCTTAATGACACTCTCAGACCTTTATTGAAGAAGTCAATTATGGGATGGGTCTCGTAGGTAGTGTTCTCCTTGCTTGATTCAGTATTACGATCATCATCATTGAGTAATTGTACTCTTTTGTTCCATGTTAATGGCGACATTGTAATACCCACCTGTTTGAGATAGTACATGTACTCTAGTACAGGATAGTTGGACAGTTTCTCGCCATTGATGATGCTCTTGGCCAGCAGGTAATTTGCAGAAAGTGATTCAGTTATAACTCCATGACCTGTCTTGGAGGTCACAGAAGCAGAATGTGGTCTCAAAGACAAGGTGTTGAATGATCTAGACTTTCTATATTCATTCAGATTGGACAAGTTCAAAAAGATGTAAAATAAATAGTAACAGTACGGCGGATTTTCATCAGTACACCATTTGGTTGGAGGAGTTAGTCTGTTAACATCAAATAGGCTGTCGTCATTGTCGCATCCAGACGATAAAAGATCAAGTGTGCTCACTTTGGTTAAAAAAAAATGCAGTTTCGGATTCAGTAATGGGTTGACAGACACTTCAAATAGTTCTTTGAAGATGAGGTCAATGAACCCTTGAAAGTTTTTAACTTTGTTGGACCTTCTTAGTATGGAATAGTTTCTAGGTATTCTGATGTTCCACTTTACGTTATGGCTTACAAGTTTGTTATCCAATACCCAGCTTGAGATCGCATCCCATTTAGAACAATGACCAAAGCGTTCATAGTTGGTCATTAAATTGAAGTTGATCCCCATCTCACCGAACTGATACTTGGATTTCTCATAATCTGCAATAACAAACCTCATGATTTCTGCAAGGTACTCTCCGTTGATAGCATTGTCAATTCTCAAAAATGTTTTGTCAATTCGCACCAGCGCCTCGTTTTCAATCAAGTGATCATAAGAGGTTGAAGAGTTGACAATGAACTCAGATGCTTCATTGCTGAAATTTCTGTCAATCAATCCAAATTCGAACAAGTCGTCAATGTTAAACCTCCTTGATGAATCATCAGAAAAGTAAGGTTTGAATAGCTCACCTAGTGTCAACTGAACACCGTCTTCTTCAAACACGATTCTATTAGGTTCTGTTCGCAGTTTATCATTGATTGCATTCAACAATCGTGTCTTAGACATCGACATTGAAACAGCAACGTTATTATCAATCTTTCTGACATTATAAAAGTCCCTATGAGGGTTGAGTTTGGTGATGTAGTTTTCCCGGTTCTCATTCAACAAGGAGTAGGACTGAAATTTTGCTTTCAAGAATTGAGATCTTTTAGTTGCTAGTAAAGAACCTGTCTTGGATGTACTGAGTGCAATTAGATGATTCAAGTCATCAAAGAACTCCTTGAAAGTTGGTTTCGATGAATGTTCAAATCCCACAATTTGATAGCCAGACTTCTTGGTAACCAACTTGTTACCGTTACCATGATCCTTTATACTCTTTTTGAGTACAGTCTCAACGTAATCACTTAAGTCAAAGTTTTCGCCTGAATAACGTGGTGTCTGTATAGTGTCGAAGTAGTACTCCGATTTCCCATACTCGTCTGAGTAGTGCCACCCTTTCGCTGGGGGCCGGGGATATGTTACCCAAGACATGACATCATTTATTGGGTTATCGATACTTCTTTGATTTGATATTTCCATGTACTTGTCCCTTATGCTTGTACAATGTATCAATTGCTGGCAGAAATTGCGAAGCTCTTTCGAGTATTGTTCAGTTTGCTGCAATTCATCTCCTTTGCTATAAAGGTCCCCCAGCTCAGAAAAGATAAAGGATCCCACGGTAGCTTGGTCATCAAACCTCGTCTTGAGTCCAATGGTGTCTCCTTCAACACCGCGTTGATGATGTGTTGCTGGGATGATTCGAGTAGCATTGATGTTATAAATCAGCTGGTCTTTAGAGATGTAGCTCTCTATACTGTCCTTTTTGAGCAGCTCAGTGAAATTTATTATGTGTTCTTCATCAGAGAAAGCTATATTACTCCTCATCATTCTCCATGGGGTTTGAAGGTAGTGGGATTGCAGTGTTTCGTTCTAAGTTTTGCTAACTGTTTTTTGAGATTATTTCACATGAAAGTACACGGATTTTCAACAGCTAGTTTTATACCATTTACGCCTCACTTCTGAGCCAGCCAAACCTTCTTAGAGTAAGAGCATCAAAATTCCTTAGCTTACTTGATACAGTAGAAGCTCTTTGATTACAGGCTAAGTATTTGTGAATCAAGGGTCTATCATAGATATTATTACTATACTAGACTAAGTGTCATTTGAGAACATATAAAGCCTGGCTGGCGCAATCGGTAGCGCGCACGACTCTTAATCGTGCGGTTGTGGGTTCGAGCCCCACGTCGGGCATATTTTTCAGGATACTTTTTTTTCCACTTCTTTATCTCGAACGCTATTGTTTGACTCTTAGAGTTGCAATCTATGTAATAAATCATACATGTTTGTATATCTTCTATTCTTAGATTTCTTCTTAAATCCCTAGCTCAGGAGGAGAGCAAAAGCTTGACATTCTCAATCACATTCTTCAGCGCTGCCTTCTTTGATATTTTTTCTGATTCCTCATCCAATCCCAACCAAGTTACTGGCTGTAGCTCTGGTAGGTTTCTTATCCAAACTTCATAGTCGTCTGGTGTGTTCCCTTCTGGTGGATTCAAGGATACCTGAGCCCCTTCACCAATCAAATTAAAGCTAAAATTGAAGCTTGCTGCACTGAAGATGTACCTTGCCAATGACTTCAGGTACTCTAAATCAACGTCAACATCCACTTTACCACCGTAGATTATCTCACCCAAAACAGAGCTGATGAGGACCCAATCAATTCTATCGGGTGAAACATGGTGCTTGCCATTGTGTTGATAGTCAAAAAACCTCCCAATGAAGAACAATGCGCTTTGGTAATCTGAATCATTGAAATCATAACTCTTAGAGAAACCCTTCGGAGTGTATCTAATTCTTTCCTGAACAATGGCATGAAACCACGTAAGAAGGTACTTGACATACTTCATCTCCAGAGGAACTGTCACCTCTTCTGGTCTAAAGCTCTCGTTGAAGATTGCCTTGATACCGGGAGAATTCTCAAACATCATGACATTGGCCGCTGTTAATAGTGTTATCGGTAAATCAGAGTTGGAGTCACATGTTAGAAACAGTCTAAACTCCTTATGCGGGTTGTAACTAGCAAACACCTTCTCAAACGACTCCAACCATAGTGGTGAGGTGTGGATATTCTGAATCATCACCCAAGAACCACTCTTAATCCCTGTGCTAATAGCTCTATCGGCCATTTTGGAACTCTCACTGGAACCCAACGCGACAACCTTCAAGCTCTTGGTACACTGTTCAGCTAGTTCATTAACTTTGGAAGAGGGGTCGAAAGAACCACTGGAACCCAAGATAAGAGGTCTTCTCTCACTTTTCGCCACAATGTTAGAAAAGTCAGGGGCTCTCTCTGAACGGAACATCGTACTCAGTGTTACCAAAGACGCCCCGGATAACCTCTTTTCACCTGTTACGTCACTTAGCATGGTTGACAAAACGCCTAAGTCAGTCTTAGAATCCTTTAGAATTTCAAGAACTTGGTTCACAGATTCATTGGACAAAGCCTCATGAATTAGACCAGAAGGAATTACAACAGAGAGTCCTTGGAGTGCATCACTAAAGTCCTCCGCTCGGTTATCATCCTCAGAGCACTCCAATTTCAACAGCTTCAAAACCATAGTTGACATCTGATCATTCTCCAATTCTGCAAGTAACAACATTGACATGCATACTAGAATCACATCTCTGTCCTTGACTGACAAACTCAAAACCACATTTCCATAAGTTTCTTTGAACAAACTCTTGATCAAACTAGGTAACTTGGAGTCCCCATTTGACTTTGGGGTACTCAAAACAGCTTCAATCCAAATCAGGTAGTCATACAGGGAAAACTGGTAGAAAGAATGGAGTTCAGCCAATCTAGACAACAGTGAAAAAAGCTTTGCAGCTGCTTTGGCAAACGGCTCAAATTGAGAACTGATTGATGTGATCTCATTCATAACAACTGTGGTTTGTTCAATTTTTTCCTCAAGATCATGGGCCTTTGTCTTGATATTCTCAAGACCCTTGAGCAACTCTAAGTTATTAAGAAGGTTTGAATCAGTATTTAAAGACTCCAAAAGGCTGTCCTCCAACTTGTTCAACTCAAGTTTGTAATTACTTCCCAGTTTGACAATTTCAAGCTTCTGCTTATATGTCTCCGGTTTCTCTGACTTAACAATCATATCCAGTGACTTCATCTCAAGACTTGCTTCAGTAATAGTGAAGTCAATAACACAGGTACTAGCATAGACAAACTCTGGAATGTTGACAGTGTGATCTTTGGTGTATAAAAGCAGAGAAAAATCTGATGCACAGTCGACGTCTTTAGTTCCAATTTTGATCATCCTTCTCCCACCCACCTTCTGGAACTCTCCACTCAACAACGGGGAAATAACTGGATCAAAGTGTTCAGCATCTTGAATAACTAAAAGTCCACCAAACCTGAGCGCATTGTGAAGGTCATGTATAAAGCTCTTGTTGAGGAAACTTGTAACACTAATTTTTCTTTCAGACTTGCTTGCCACGACATCCAGTAAATTCCCAACATTGTCAATGATGTACTTGGTAACAGGAGATTTCACAAACTCAAAGATGGTGATATTCTCATGAAATAGCTGGTCACTTGATAATCCGTTTCTTTCCCAGTCCAGTAGATTTGAGGGACTGTTCAGGTATTCCATAATGCTTACCCCGTTGAATTCAGTGTACTTGCTTCTCAAGTGTTCAGACCAACTTCCAAACAGGCGAACCCTAGACTTGAAATCCATAACACCACAGTATGTAAGTACTGCAGCTGACAATAAGCTCTGAGGAATGGTGTCCTTTCTGTGATCAGCAAAAGATGTGATATTGTTGACCCACCTATTCTTCTCTGTTTCTAAACTTTGTACGATGGCCATCGATCTCTCAGTTCTTTCTTCAACCGCTCTGATCTCAACCTTAATGTTCTCAGATTCTCTGATCATATTGGTATAAGAGGTTTTTGATTTCCGGATGCTCTCCTCTAACTCTTCAATCATATCGTCAGCTGCTGACAGGCGCGCTCGGGTTCTTTGAGATTCCATTTCAAGCTCTGCGATCTCGGCCTGGAGAGGTCCAACCTTACCTAATACTATGGAGTATCTAACCTGAGCTTCAACCCACTGGAGCAATGGTCCACACGCCAATGATGCTCTATACGCAGCCTGTTCATTGTACTCTGGTTTGGAAAGAAACTTTTGTTCCATCAAAAATCTGACTTCTTTTGTAACTCTTTCCTCGCAATCAAAATGAACTATGTTATAGATGAAGTCATCCTTACGAATAATGGATTGCACATCCCTCCATCCTGACACTTCGTATCCCAATAGCACACACACAGATTCCAGAATCAATTGAATTGTTGCTGGAGGAGATGACATCGATCTCAACTCTGTAAGGTGTTGCTTCTTGATATTTTGAACGCCTGCGCGCGCCTGTAGAACTGCCGGCTCTGCTAGTTCTAGATCCTTAAGAACTTCTTCCTTTCTCTTCTCAACAACAGTATCTTGTTTCTGGAGTGTCCCTTTGATTGCAATTGACGCCTCTTTCTTCCGTTCACTAAGGTTTTGATCCTCTAAAATGGAGTTCAAAATAAGATGCGCCTCGTTCTCCTTCTCTCGCAATTTAGACTGCTTTGCAACAAGATCCCTTCTCTGTTGAGAGACTGCCAACACAGTGTCTTTCAGCTTCACAATACCGTTATTGGTACGTCTCTCACTGCTATCAATTTCCAATTGTTTAGACTCAAATAGATATACAAAATTATCGATAAGTTGGAAAAACTTGGATGGAGGTTCTGCCCTTATTTGGTTGGTGTGGAGAAAAACCAAGGTATTGGCAACCAGGTGATCTTGATCAGAGATTGGTGACATCTGAAGTTTCTTGGTGGCAATCTGAAGTAGAGTTCTGTGTGGCATGTCTCCGATCCACTCAATAACACATCTGTTGAATAAAGCTGGAGAGCTGATAGCTTGGGGACCATTACGGTTCTCAATACCAGTCATGGTGAAAACGACATGCAAGCTCTGGGTGATGTTTGAGATCAGTCTATTTTGAACCTCTTCGTCAGAGTCCACAAGAATATTGTTTTGCTGGCAACGTTCTCTTAAGGATCGAATAACGAGCTGGTACTCTTCAGGGTCAAACAAATCATTTATTTGGCCATTAGCCAAAAGACTGTTGATTCTCTCAAAAAAAGAAGGTTGTTGTATCGTAGATGTATCCAACAAAAGCACAACCTTCTCACAATCGATGCCACAAACTTTCAAAATATCCTTCAATGTCTGGTCAAACTGTTGAATACTGTAGTTTCTACTTACGTTCAACTGACGTACAGATAAACCATTCATCCAACAAACAAACTTGGTGATAGTTCTCTTACCGCTTCCACATGGTCCAATAAGCATTAGATGTCCCCCAGCTTGTTTCAACACTCTATCAATATTCAAAATCTCCTGAATCATAGAGTCATAAAACACGAAATCCACATCCATAATTTCTTGAGTGAAAACATCAAACTTGTCTTTGATAAATTGAGTAATGTCCTCAAGCAAAACATTAGTGTAGTTCAAAGACAGCCAGTTGCTATACATGAATGGTTCCTTGAACACCTTAGATTCATCAAGGTTCGGAAATGAGGAGTTCACAGTTTTGAATATCATTTTGTGGCACTGCTGTTTCTCTTCAAATGTCACCAATCTATCTGAGAACAATCTAATAGCTTCATGAATCAGAAGACGAACCAAATCATTCATGTCAATCGACTCCTCAAGATTTGATGTAAGTGCAGTATCCAGACCTCTAACCCATCTTGTCAACTCACGCGGTGTGAAAATGTAATGAGCATGCGACTTTATGGAAAACATTAAAAGTGCCTTCTTGTAGATCTCAAGCATCGATCTACTGATGTCGTTAACAAAACCTCTCAGATGGGGAACCAATTTGAGAACAGATGTTATAAACGCGCCATAGATTTGGGTCAGAGAAGCTTCACCTGGATAATCAACCATAACAACTGGAACATGAGAGAGAAATCTTTCAGATAACTCGTAACGACCAGCATCTGTTGATGGGTTACAGGCACCAACGAATTGAACATCCTGTAAAGAGACCCATTGATTGTCAGAAACCCTCCAAAATCCACCTTTCTCGATTAGCTGACGAAGCAAGGAAATCGCAATCTGGGTTCCAAATTCATCAGGTTTGGGTAAATTGATCTCATCAGCAAATAGAACAACTCGTTTCCCTAGATTCTTAGGTCTCATCACAAACCCTTCGGTGGTACGCTGATACTCACAAACAACTTCAAGTGATCGAATAATCAACGAGACATCAGTATCCTTGGAGAAGTTTAAATTGACCAGGTCCACATCAGGTGCTGCCTGTAGTACTGCATAGAGGGACATGGTCTTACCAGCACCCGGAGGACCACACAAGATTAGGGGGCTATCCTGTGAAAGAACGGACTCAATTATATGTTCATGTCTCAAAGTATCTGTTGTTTCGATAACAATATTTGGGTTATCAATGGAGTGTGGCTCCAGGTTAGGTGTCACAGGTAAAAATGGCTTTAGTTGTCCTTGAATATCCAGATAACAATTCTCCACTCCATTGAAATCTTGGATCCTTGTCGACACAAAATCAACAAATGTCGTGCGATCAGATGAGCCTGAAGAGCCTGCAAAGGCATTGAAAAGGGCCAAAAAGTACCCATTACTCACAAAATCATCAAGAAAATCCAACGAATCTGATGTAGTCAGAAACTTTTCCAATGAGGCACCGATATAAATAAAAAACGATCTGATTAAAGATTGTCTGGAGACCTTGAGAACGTGTGGGATTGTTGATAATGAAAACTCCAAGCACTCAGCAAATGATGGATTTTCAACAAGGCGCTTTAGTTGGGCCACAAATAAACGAATGGCAGTCGCATAGTCAGGGAAATCATATGACCTCAGAGTAAACTGGTCCTCGAGTGTATGGAGGTGATGCTTAACAATATCCATAGGTCCCAGCACATTAGACTCAACAATTATCATACCACAACGACTTATAGTTGCTGGAGTTGTGTGGTCCAAATTACTTGCTTCAAAGACAAACCTGATATTTGATGGAATTGTGAGCCTTTCACCGTTTGGCAAAGTCAAAGTCTTGTTATCATCTAGGACACTGTTCATTGTCTCCACCCAAATCGGATCAATTTCCCCATCGAAAACCACGCAGAACCGTTTATTTAGGTCACCTCTAAGGTCTTCATTCACTCTTCGGATCATGTAAGTGAACAAACCATCAGTCCATTGTCTTGTTGCTAACTGAAACTCACCGAAAAGTTCATTTTTCAAAAGAACCTTAGGATCAATGCTGATCTCGGTTTGGGATAGGGCCTCAATAACACAAGATATTATTGAGGACTTGCCAGCCCCAGAAGGGCCGGCAACAATGACACCATACTGAGTTTGTTGAACTTTTGCAAGTTGCAATGCTTTAGTCAACCATTTCTCCGTTACAATCAATCCTCGCTTCTCAGCTATCGATTTCAGCAATGTTGATAACTGAAAGGAGGTATCGACATCCTCAGCTCCAGGGAACAGGTCTTCCTGGCATGAATTGAAAATTAAACCATCCTCCGTTGTCATTCGAGGAAGGATCATCTCCTTGAGACTCTTGACAACAACTGATAACTCATCTAACGTGGAGCCCTGTCTAAGAATACTAACAGCATTCTGCAATGTTGTTTTCATTGATCTCAGCCCAAAATCATAGTGCTTCTGAAAAGAGACTTTCGCACCAAGGACGTTGAAGAACTCCACAACTTTAGATGATATATCTGCAGCTTTTTTGAACCCACCAGCAGTGAGAAGAACTTGGCAAATCAAAACGCTGTCAGGCTTTGACATGGAAAAGCTGCGAAATAGCTTCTTTAGGTTCTCTGGTAGTTGAGATCTTCCAGCGTAACCTGGATTCATTGTCACAAAGATACCTGTCCCAGGCAACAGAGGTATTCTCTTATCAAGAAGTTCAATACTCGTGGACTTGTTCTTCAACCCAACCTCAACCTGTGAGAGTTGTGAAGACACGGCACTCAATATGTTCTTATCAAGTCTATTAAATTCGTCAAAACAGCCCCACCCACCAATCTGGCAGATACCACTCAGTAGTCTTCCAACCGCTGGGAAATCAAAAGCTTCATCACAGTTGAAAACAATGACCATTCTTCCAAGGAGACTTCCAAGTGCCTTGATTGTTTCAGTTTTTCCTGTACCAGCTGGCCCAAAAGGAGACCCGCCGAGTCCTTGCTCAAGTGCACCAGACATTGACATGAAGCACCGGTTCAAAAGAGGAGTATAAACCAACCTTTCTAATGATCCTAAGTACTCGAAGCCATAGGTAAAACTGACTGTTAGTTGTCTAACTGTAGTGGACTGGAGAGGGTCCAAGTGTGACTTATGGTAAAACCGCTGTTGAGAGTCCCACAAAAAATCAGACTTGCAAGTAACGTTATGTTGTTGTAGGTCCACGACAACATCTCGTTGATGAATAACTTCAATGATCAAGGTTTCCGACACCTTAGAGTTGAGCCCAGCCAAAGCAGAAATATACTCTAGCCTGCTGTTGACTGTCTTTAACAGCAGATCAAGGCTTCCCTCCATGATAGACTGTTCTGTCTGTCGGGTCCACATCACCTGTAGAGTCAGAAGAACAATCTGTAGCGGAAAGATATTCAGCAGTGATTCCAGATCAGAAGTCCCAAAGGCTCCAAGACACTCCTGCAACAAGATGGCCAACGTCACTTTAATCTGATAGTCCAACTGTGTCATCCACTCGTCAATCCTCTCATAGTTTCCCAGTATCACCGGTTCCTTCAGCTTCACTGCCTCACCAGAGCTTGACTTCACGCCCAAAATACAATTGCTCTCTTCATCGAATATCGCAGTGAAGACTCCCTGAAACATTTTCTTGAGGTGCTTGTTGATAACACCGACACCATCACTTCCGAGAATAGCCAGTAAATCATCATTTCCAATGAAGTAAAACCTTGGATATAGCTCTCTTTGCTTCTCTAAGAAGTCACCCAATGCTTTAGCAATTTTTGAAAATGAGTCAGACAAACGGGGCATGATCTGGGAAATATTACCCACAGAACAAGCCTCAAGAACAATTGGACTTTTAAATGCCTTCTTAGTAGTTGCCAAAAACTCCATCGATAAAACTTGGAAGCGTGCAGCCTCAGCACCAAGCAGTTTGCTGATTCCTGATGTAGGTGCAAAGATGCCGCTCATATCCATCCACTGTTTCTGGACCTCTACCCAGCTATCAACCAAGTTGTAGACAATGTAGAGTTTCTGTGTCCACTGTTCAATATCTGCCTCAAAGACCTTGAACGAAGGTGAGTTCTTCATAGAACTCAAGCTGGCCAAGTCACTAGAAGATAAATCAATCAGTTCTTGGAAGTTTCTGACTAATCTCTGTTGATGGAATTCAAACAGCTCAAACCCTTGATTAGACCAATTACGCTCAACAACAGCTAGTGTTTCCTCAATGACCCGCTCACCTTCAGCTTGAGCAACAATCTCACTAACAACAGGTTCATGAAGGATCAAATTCAGCTCCCAAACATCTCCAATAGTAAGTTCTGGAATGAACGGTTTACCCAACTTCTCAAACAAACTGCGCAAGTGACGTTCCTTGATGAAGTCTTCCTTTAAAGTCAGAATGATTTTCTGGGATCTTGACAGCCCTGAAATCAATTGAAGAAATTTCTGGTAAGGCTGGTGCTGGCGAATTCTCGCGGGCATTGAACGTGTGTGTTGTAAAAGATCATCTAGCTGTTTTCTCAATTGGTGTGGTCTGAGTGAGTCCCAAGGGGTTCCCTTCACTTCTTCGAGTCCCTCCCAAAGGCCCTGTATAGCACTCCATACTGATCTGAGTTCTTCAAGTTCTTCAACCTCGACCTTAAGAGTTTCTTCAAACGATACAGGAAGAATCAGAAGGGTGGTGGCTTGATTCAGAAGACTCCGTCTCTCCTCAACACTGTCAAACTTGTGCTGAAACACTTTGATTGATCTCAAGGCTTCTGTAGGGCTAATGCTGTTGGCTGGCTTCTCCTTTAACCAGGAATCTCTAACTTCGATAATAGCACGCTCAAGTCTGCGAGTCTCTGTTTGGATATTGTGGTTAATAGCATCGATGTTCAGTTGAATTGACGCAGTCCTTAATGAAATAATATCGCTTAGGCTAGCATAGTCATTCTCAAGTTGTTCAACAAACACATGATCATCATCGAACTTGACCTTTCCCTTCAATAAAACGCATTCTCCAGTTCTCAAGGATTCCAGTGCCATACCGACATCAGCCAAGAGCTTCTTTTGGGCTTGAACATTCGATAGTAGTCTAACTGTGCCACTTACAGAAGTCAGCGAATCATCATTCTTTTCAAGACTTCTTCTACCTTTCAAAATAGATAAATCCAAAGATTTAACAGTTGCACTCAAATTATCCGAGAACTTCAAAAGTAAGTCTCTGTTCCAACTCAAGAACTTAGAGTAAACCGCATCTCTTGCTTCTTGAAAGTCCACAATAAAGTTGCCATATGATACAACAGAGCTTGGTGCATCAAACGCTGATCTGTGAACCTTTAACTCGTCAAAAAGATCTAGCCAATCTTGAATCGGTAATGAATCATACTTGCTCTCAATACTGATTTCCCAAAGAAAACGAGATTGTTGCCATTCAGATACGAAAGATGATGCGCCTCTAAAATTCTCTTCCACTGACGATATCAAGTCTGCAACTTTGCCATAAATCTCAAATGTATGATCTTTAAACTCAACGTAAAATTCATCGCCGCCAGATTTTAAGGAAATGTCGAGCAACCGTTTTTGGCTGAAAAGGAGATCTGCGAGGCCCTGAATGTAAACAATAAGTGCTGTTTTGGATTTCTCTAGAGGTGTATCAACAATGATTTCATCTTTCACGACAATGTGGTGTTCGAATACGAGTGAGTCCACCTTCAGGCTAGTGAACTTCAGTGTCAACTGTTGAGCCAATCTGTTGTTTAGCTTGGAAATAAAGGTGTGAATTCGTGAATAGCCCGCTTTGGAGATTTGGGCCACGACAGTCTGAAGCTTGTTAATGGAGGAAGCAAGAGACAGTTTGTTGAAATCACCCTCACTTAATTGGATAAAAGCAACTCTGACTTGGTCACGAAAATGTAGAAGTTCATTGGTCTTTTTAGAAAGTTCGCCAATCAACTTCTCAATCTGAATGATAGTGGCCAGTTTGTCATGCTCCTCCACTTCAACGTCAATGTTCTGAAGGTCATAAGCTCTGATGAGGTCTTCCCACGTAATCTCCATAGCATGCGAAATTGCAGAAAAGAGTTCGTGTTTCAGGTCGATAAGTAAGATTCCAAGGTCGTCCAAAGATTCCAATGAGACCGATAGTTGGCTGAGAATAACAAACGACTCTTGTAGAATAACCGCATGCGTGTAAACTTTTCTGACCTTTCTAGAGTTTAGCATCACCTGATGGGGAATAGGAAACCCCTGCCAGCTAAGTGCTCTGACCTCTTTAAAGAAATTCATCAGAGACTGATCAAAATTGAGTTGAAGAGGAAATTCGCCATCGCTGACAGCTTTCAATACATTTCCTGAAAGACTGCACTGTTTGGCGTTCTCCAGCCACCTTTCAAAACGAGGAGTGATATCCAATTTATTCCTCAAAACCAGGCATTCCTGGTAGATGCGTTGACCACCAGAGTATGAGTTCCAGTCGGAACCAAAAACAAATTCCAAACGTTTCATCAAGAATTCCAGCTTATTCTCTATCTTATTTCCCCATAAAAGGACATATGACATATCAGGATAATCTCTTGATTCCGAAAGCTTCTTAATGTCAGTCTTAGAAGCGAAGTTATCTTGCAAATGGCTTATTTCGTCCTTCACAATGCCCAGCAAATGAGATTGGTACTCTTGAATAGCGTTTCTAATTCTAGGCCTTTCCAGAAGATTCTTATAGTTCTCGAAGATCTCAAAAAGCTCGTTCGAATTCGTGGTAGCATCCAATGAGCTCCTTAGGTCGTTGACGATATCATTCTCAATCTGCTCAATTCTCCTGTCGTACGTCTGGTGACAACTATTCCAGATCTTAGCAGACTCAAACACATCAACAGACAACACAACCTCATATGCATAGTCCAAATCTTTTTCTAGTAGCGGTGATTCCTGTAAGGTGTTCACAAAATCTTGATGGCTCCTTCTAAATGAGAGCACTTCGGTTAAATGGTCTTTCAGATGAGTTGTGTTAGACGCTATCTTAACAAATATAAACTTTTCACCTCTCTTCCTAAGGAGTTCTCTTGCAATATTTGTGAACTCTTTAACCTGCCTATCCCAAGTGTCCAAAACTGACGAGACTCTGGCAACATGTTCTTCAAAGTCGCTGTACTCCAGAGACAAAATACCCTTTAATAGAGGCTTTACCTTTGCTTCTAAGTCAGAAGATATTGCTTCAACTAACGGAAGTGCACGACTAATTGGGTAAGATGTAAGTCTGATTCGCTTGAGATGGTTCATGATCAACAGAATGGCCTCTTCAATCTTGTCCATGGATTCAGCGGTCAACAGATCATTAAGTGGAAGATCCTTCATTAGTTTATTATAGTCTGTAGTTAGTGCAACTGCATCCTGAATACCTGCATCTGAAAGGAAACTGGCAGTAGCGTGGAATCTTTTGGCATACTTCAGCACTTCCAAAGTCAGCTGAACGTCCACTGAGTCAATCTGATGCTGAATAGAATCCAAAGATGTCTCTATTGATGTCCAAAAGTTGATTTCCTCAAAAGCTGAATCTCTCGGAACATCACGTTGGATCTTTGTGATGTCTTGGATAGACTTTACCCAATTGTTGACAATGTTCTGGAGGCTGTTGAGAAAAGAGGAGTCCAATAGAACTTCATCGGATACAAACTCGGTGTAATTCTCTAAAGTAGCACCATTATGAATTGCTTCTCTCAAAACAGGATGAAGGGAAATTGATAGATCAGGTGTCTGGATAGACTGTTCAAGATTTCGAAGGGAAAGTGCCAACTCATTGATTTTCTTTCTGGTAGAAGTGACGTGCTCAGTCTTATTATCGCTGGTTATGGCGTCAAAATAGTTCCCAACTCCGAATGAGACAAGGGCTCTCAATGTTTCAAAAGAAGAGCCTATGCTTGGAAGGTTCACAACTTGTAGCTGAGATTCAAGTGGCGATTCACTAGATAAGAATCCACTTTCCTTGACAATTACGACAGTGGAAGATGGACTGTTTACACCTTCTAGAGAGTCGGATAGTACCCAACCATTCTCAAAACGGCATGAAAACAAGGTTGCGGGTAAAGGATTTTGGATGAATTCTATGAGGGTCTCTTTAGGGTCATTAGAGCTGAAGAGGACAATGTCCTCTGCTCTAGCATTCTGTAGGACTTTTGCAATATTGAACAGATGATCTATTAGTGTTTGGACTGAGATTATAGATCCTGCCCTTTCTGTCATTTCACAAACTCGCCGACGCGTCAATTTGGGGTGCTTTTGGTTGTTTGTTTATCCAGTGGAGTTGTTCTTTGTTCTTTGTTTACCTTTTTCTCTTTCGCATAAATTCCACACTAATTATACTTGCCAGCAAGCTGATTCAAGAGAAGCAATGGCAGGTGACCTACAGAAAGCTATGTTCCAAAAGAAGTTACGTGAGACTGAATCCAATCTTGGTCTCAACTTCGACGAAGAAACTGAGGCCGCTGATAGACTTACTGCCCTTCCGGTGGTGTCATCGTCACATGGTGGCAAGGAGAGGTACCAGTTCCAATCCTGGGATGTTTTCTTCGATAGAAGGGAACCTGTCAGTGATTCTGCTGGAAACACTTTCATGACTTATTACACTCCACCCAAATCCAACAGCTCCCCTTTGTTTGTCTTTCATCACGGTGCTGGTTCTTCCGCTTTAACCTTTGGCGCCCTGTCAAAAGAACTTGTGGAGCAAATGAAGGCATCTAACAACAAAGGCCTGTCAGAAAACACTGCGGGAATATTTGCATTTGATGCGCGAGGACATGGTGAGACGACCTTGATAAGTAGAACAGAGGACTTTTCACTGGAAGCCTTTGTTGACGATGCACTTTTCCTAATTCAGGGCTTAATCCATAGAGAGAATCTACAGGCTAACGCCATAGTACTGGTAGGACATAGTCTCGGAGGATCAATTCTAACAAAGGTTTGTTATAGTCCTAAGCTAAGCAATATCAAGGGTCTTGTTATGTTTGATATTGTTGAGGAAACAGCAGTTCAAGCCCTTCAAGGAATGCACATTTACCTCAGAAACCTTCCAGACAGTTTCAACACTCTCTCGGATGCTTTAGATCACCACTTCAAGGCCAGGCTCCTGAGAAATCATGACACTGCTGTCGCTTCTATTCCACCCTTGTTCAAGAGCAATGGGGACAGGTTTGTTTGGTCTCTGGACCTGAGAAAGACTGTTCCCTTTTGGGGGGGTTGGTTTACTGGGCTTTCAAAGAGCTTTGTGAATGCACCTACATCAAAGCTACTCATACTGGCTGGCACAGATAGCTTGGATAAAGATTTAATGATTGGGCAGATGCAAGGACGATACCAACTAGTTGTGTTCCAAGATTCAAGCCATTTTATTCAGGAAGATGTGCCCAAGAAGACGGCTACTACACTAATAGACTTCTGGGAACGTAACGACAGAAGTCAAAATATCATAAAAAGCACGTGGGGTACAAAACATTAACACACTGGTACATAAAATTATCTATTTAATGAGATCTTAAAGCAATTATTCAACTGTCAATTCTTGCAACTCGTCAGTTACTCCTCTCTCAAACTGTTCAACAATCTCATCAATCTTCTTTGAAGCCCAGGTAAATCTAGGATTGATCAAGAAAGGACGCAAATCAAATCTATTATCATCAGGCGAATACTGCTCGGCGTGGTAACTCGGTGTGATGATAGTCTGTTTGTGCCTGTTTATAGCGTAAAAGAAGTAGAATCTCTTGACCTTCTCTGCTACCTGTCGTGCGGTGAGTCTCGGAGTCCATTCGTGATACAACTTCAAAAACATTGAATATGGTCCACATTTTTGATTCTTTCTCAGCCTACCGAATATAGATAGCTCCTCATAGGACATACCCATATCCACCTCGTCGCTCTGGACATAAGCCTCTGTAATGGGTTCAAGTTCAGCAGTAGGGGTAGCATCAAGAAATTCTTGAAGGATTGGGAAATCAAATTCGTCTCTTGCGTAGGCAATGAACTTCTTCAAGTCTGTTTTGGAGATACCACCAATAGGGTTGATGTCAGCACTGGAACAGTCATATTTTGTGTAATAACCTCTCAATTGCTCATCAACGTTGGCACTTCCTAACACGAGCAGTCCACCGCTCTGACGGCCTCGAACCCATGGAAGCAATTGTGCAAACAAATAAGCCAAAACCATTCTTAAACGGGCCTGAATGTTTTGTAGTGCAAGATTCTCAGTTTGAGACCCTCCAAAAATCTTGAATATTGGTTTCTTTCCTGTCGCAACTTCAAATACGGATACAACAGATGAGACAAGTGTATCCATGTTCAGATCAACATGGTAAGATCCAATCTTTTTACTCAATTCCTTGGCTCTTGTTCTCGTTTCAATAGATGAGTTCTCAGTGCCCATGTAACTGGTGTGAAAAATTCTTGAGGCAAAATCAGCTGGGTCTGAAGGTTTCCATTCCTCGTCATCAACGCTAGCAACACTTCTTGCATCTTTGATGACCTGCTCATTGCCATTATTGGCAGCTTGGGCAACGAGGCGGCACATGGAATGGATGATGACTGCAGTGGCGCATGAGTCAATACCACCACTCAATGGAAGAAAGAAGCCAGCACCATTCATACGTCTCACATAATCCCATAGCCAGCAAGCAGGGCCCAGTGCAATCTCCTCCTCAGGTGTGTGATAGTGAATATCTGTAGGCTTCGTTGGACAAACGCGTGGGTCAAACGTCAATGATCCAGGTGAAAGTTCAATTGGGACATGAATGCGCTGATAAGCCGGAGTAGAGGTGGACTGGATACCATATGAAATGTGGGATCTGTAACTGCGAACGTCCTCAAGGTCCACTGTAGCGGAGACAACCTCGATATCATCCAGTGAGAACTGCTTCCCTTGTGCAACAACTTCGCCATTCACAACAATCAAAGCACAGCCATCATAATACAGACGGTCACCATCACATCCCTTCTGGTTGGCATACAAGTATATACCACCACACTTAGTAGTCGCCTCCTTGATGAGGTTCATTCTAGTGTGAAGCTTTCGCAACTCGTGGTGGGAACCAGAGGAGTTGGTGATGATTTCAACACCATCAAGAGACATTCCAATGTGTGGTGAATCTGGTGTGAACAATTCTTCACATGTCTCTGCGCCAATGCAAGTGTCAAGAGTAGAGATGACTGCATCGCCAAAGTCAACAGAGACTTGTCCTGTTATCTTCTGAATCATTCTGGGTAAGACATACTTCTCAACGTGTCTTGGTCTTCCCCATGGAATAAAGAATCTCATTTCACGATAATTTCCATCATTAGCCAACCACAACTTTGGTCTGATCAATAGTATTTTGCCATCATAAGATAAGATACGGCAGTTGTACCTCACACTCTTGTGAACAATAGGCATGCCGATGTCCAATAGAATACCATATGTATCCACGTTGGTCAAAATGGAGGCGTACATTTCCCAGGAGTGTAGGTAAGTGTCATTTTCTAGGAAATGGTCTAAGCAACCGTAGCCAGTAACCTCTAGCTCAGGACCCACTCTTAATGTAGCTCCCCTCTGTTTCGCAATTCTAATACTTTCAACAATTCTATCACGGTTTCCTTCAAAGTCTAGAGCCCATTGATTAAGATTGCACGTGGCAATAGTAATGAGATGTCCCATCGCGTGCTGCTGCTTGATTCACTCAAGAATCAAACAAAACTCAATGAGTAATAAATCTTGGAGAACTTCCCTACCCTGACATACCAAACTTCGCGAAATGATTACGTGATCTAACTTCGCGGATTGACTCTAAAGCATCCTACTGGCCCTCGTATCCTTCTGGAATCACCAAGCCTCTTGCTTCAAACCTCAAGGGCTGCCTATATCCAGATTTAAGCTTGACTAATCCCAGGAATGGACAAGAAATTCTATACTATTGTGATCAAACTGGGCACATCGTCCCTGGTTGACGAAAAGACCAGGGAACCCAAAGTTGCCGGAATGTCCCGTATAGTGGAGACCTGTGTCAAACTACGCCGTGCGGGCCACAGAGTCGTCGTTGTTTCCTCAGGTGGTATTGCAGTTGGCCTGAAAACAATGGGTCTTGACTCAAAGCCAAAGAAGCTCTCACAAGTTCAGGCACTTGCGGCCATTGGTCAAGGTAAGCTCATCGCCAGATGGGACTCATTGTTCAAGATGCTTGATCAACGAATTGCACAGATCCTTATTACAAGGAATGACATTTCAGATTGGACTCAGTATAAGAATGCCCAGAATACCATTAATGAACTGCTGAACATGGGAGTTATTCCGATTGTTAACGAGAATGACACTTTGTCAGTTGCTGAGATCAAATTCGGTGATAATGACACACTCAGTGCCATCACAGCTGCGTTAATCAGTGCTGACTATTTGTTTTTGATGACTGATGTTGAATGTTTATATACTGACGATCCAAGATCTAATCCAGAAGCAAAGCCTGTCCTCGTTGTTGACGATCTGCAACAGCTTAAAGTGAAAACCTCGAGTGGGGGTAGTGAAGTGGGTACTGGTGGTATGACTACCAAGCTCATTGCTGCTGATCTTGCCACAGAGGCAGGTACTACCATGGTCATTATGAAATCTGACAATCCTGAGAACCTGACAAAGATTGTTGAATATATTCAACATACTGATGTTGGTGGTACTCACAATTTAACCACATCCGCAGAAAAGCAGAAACAAATCCTCGAGGACATGAAAACTCACGACATTCCACTTCACACAAGATTTGTTCCAGGTGACCTACACGTTAAAAGTCGTGAGTTCTGGCTGCTTCATAGTAACAAAACTCATGGCTCCATCATCGTGGACCAAGGTGCTAAACGTGCTCTCACTCGTTCGAACAAGGCCGGTTTATTGCCAGTTGGTATCATTGAAGTTGAGGGTGTATTCCATGAGCACGAACTGGTCACAGTTAAGGCCGGTCACAGATCTTCAACTGGTGATGTGGATCGAACAAAGCCAATAGAGAATATAGGAAAAGCCAGAGTCAACTATACCAGCACTGAAATTGACCAGATCAAGGGCTGCCAAAGTAATCAAATCGAAGATGTTTTAGGCTACGCTGACTCTGAGTACGTGGCCCATAGAGATAATTTGGCATTCCCTCCAGTGATCATGGAACGGACTCAGTCAGCAATTGACTTGGCTTTCAAGAACGGTTTGAGATTGGATTAATTTAGATCAAATCTTCGATTAAGTACGCTGTTCATAGATCATTTGAGTCAATATTGCATTAGTATTACTTTGCTCTTCTCACCGTACAGGCTCTCCGATTAATAATATCCGCTTCTCATTTCACCTTCTCTTCCTTGTCCTCTTCCTTGTCCTCTTCCTTGTTATCTACCTCTTCCTCTTCCTCTTCCACCCCAGTGGTTTCCTCTAGACTTATCCCTTACAAATCTGTCTCCATTGTAATTGTTAGTTCGCTGTCTTGGCTCAGGTTGACCTGCATGATATCCGTCAGATGAAGAGTTTAGTGTAGGTCCTAGAGGAGTTGTATAAGGTGTTCTTGACCTATGCTCCTTACGTAGCCGTTTTGGTGATCTTGATGGTGATTTTGATTGTGATCTAGACCCAGAATTTCCACCTTCAACTGTGCCATCCATAGTTCTGGAAACTGATCTCTCATGAGAGTAATCCCTCAAATGTAATTTTTGGTGTGTCCTTCTTTTATCAGTTGCACCTATAGACTCTGAATTATCTCTTATCCGCGAATCAGCCGGTGAGTAAGATCTAGAATACGATCTGGAATACGATCTTGAATATGATCTTGAGTATGATGAATCTCCAGATCTTGAACTGTGCCTTGATATAGATCTCCCCCTGTTATTCATGTCTTTTTTCTGTCTTTCCACAATCTCCTGAAGGTCTAATCTCATACCCTCTGTCAGAATACCCAGACCAATTGCAGTGAAATAGTTGATCGAAAATCTTATCCTGTCAGCATCTTCCTTAGGAAAAATGCCATTAACAAAAGGCTGAATGAAGTCTTCTTCTATTCTTTCTTTCAGCCTAGGTACTCCAAGCTCTTCAACTAACTCCTGGAAGATGAACTTGATGAATATTCTCCCAGATGAAGTAGTGTCCTCCTCGGTCAGTTTGATCACACTAAGACACTCCCAATCAAGGGAATCTGAAGAGAGCATATGACCCCAGAATTTTGACACGTTTCTTAAGGGGTTGGATTCATAGCGATGAATAGTCTCATAGTTTTCAACAAAGCACCGCACAAATGCCTTGGACCATGATCTGCTTTGAGAGCAAAGTCTCTCACCAGTGACACCATAATATTTGGAGTAAGTAGCTTCTTGAGAACAAGAGTTCACAATCATATCAACAACTTTTAGTTCCTCTTCCTCTTTTACCTTTAATTTGAGGATTTTGTGAACTGCTTCATCTGCCGACATGGATCCTTTAAGGATCAGATAAATTGTCTTCTTGAAGTTAATGAGGTTGGTTTCAGTCATGTCCTTGATTATGAGTTGTACTGGACTGCTATCTTTCACTGAAACTTTTTCCGCTAAACCACCAAGGTTCTCCCCTTCCTCATCATCGGATAACTCCTCAGTCTCTGCATCCTCCGTCTCAGCTTCTCCAACTTCATCGCCACCCAAAACATCACTTCTAATCCTAGCGTAAAGATTCTCGTTCTCTTCGTACTTATCATCAAAAGAAAAAGTATTCAATGAATCTTCAGCAATGAGCTTGTCATTGAGTCGGAGTTTGTGGACTATGATGTCATCATCGTCAACCAAGTCCAGCTCATGAATGACCGATGGAAAATCATTGTACCCTTCTTTTCGTATGGTAAACAATTCCTCGATCAAAAACTGTGTACGTTTCTCCAGATTACCCTCCTGAAGAACATGTCTCAGTTTTTCAAATATCTGCACAACCTCATTAGGGTTCTGCTCTGTCAAAAATGAACCTCCATGCTTTAGCATACTAACCAGTATATCAATAGAATCTTTAGTTGGATTCGTAAGCAGTAGATTCGCAATATCAAAAATCAAAAGCTCATTCACCACCCGTTTGTTGCACAAGTGAACCAGGAAAAGCGTTGACGAAGAGCATAGTTTCTTCTTGTCCCTTCTGAAGGCCTTTTTGAATTGCAACACCAGTCTGCTGCACAAAAGCGCTCCAATTTCTGGGATCTTAGAGTTCAGGACTGAAATTAAGGAAGCATATATGGGAGTGAATGAAAGTGCTTGACTCTGTGACTTCATAACTGATCTTATTAACAGTCCCATTCCTCTGACTATGTTCAGTTTAAACATGTCAACAGCCACTATTTTAATATTGCCAGTGGTCACTTTGTTCACAAGGCCGTTGATATCTTTCGCTAGTTTCTTCCATTCTATTTTTTGGTTCTCTTCCGGTGCTTTCTCAAGTTCAAGCTTATCGACTATGTCTCTGAGTTTAGCTGGTGGTATATACTTCCCATTGGCTCTGAGAGCCATCAGCTCTCTGTACTGTTGCTCCAAAGAAATTTTGGGGTGTTCAGTCTTTAAAGCATCTAGAACAGCAATATTGTCCGCCATTGCCGGTAAACAATTCGATCTCCGAGCGTAGTGTACCGGTCCTTTACCTTTGGTCTGGGTGATAGATATCCTTCTTTTTTTCTCTAGAAATCAATATCCAGTGTGCCCTTACCAACAACAATCACGATAATCTTCCATCTCCTTCTCGGGCGTCCTCTACTGAATTTCTTATATCGAAAAGTTAAAAGTCAGCTAAAGATGTCGCTATACAGCTCTGCAATAGTTTTACTTAAAGATGTGCACGCAATTCAGTCATACTTTCCCCTTCTCAGAGACGCAGCAAGTAGCCTGAAAGAGGATGGCACCCTGGATATCCTTATCCTCTTCAAGATCAAACACCTCAACACACTGGACCAGATCCTTGCAGAGACGTATACCCTGGCAACTGATGTTCTCAATGACATGGGGAGAACCAGCTTAGATGTTAAAGTTCTATTCAACGAGCATTACAAGGAACTGCCCTCGCCACAGTGGGAAATACTTGTGTTTTCTGAAAAAGATAACACATTGGAAGAGTTCCAGTACGAGAACAAAAAAGATCTCTCCGTTAAGAGCACATTAAGAGCAACTGAATTTGAATCCAAGAAACTTAAGCTTGATAACGATGAGAGTCCGGAGTATATTCACAAGGTGGGGGCTGTTGGTGGAACCTTTGATCATTTCCATGATGGCCACAAGATCTTGCTAACTGCAGCTGCATTCCTGTCATCTGAGAAGCTAATTGTTGGAATCACTGATCAGGAGTTGTTGGCAAAAAAGAAGTTTCAAGAGTATATCCAGCCCTATGAGGAACGAAAGTATCATATTCTAAGGTTTCTGAACCATATCAAACCCAAACTAATCATTGACCCAATCGCCATTCGTGATGTTGCTGGTCCAACAGGCTACATCGAAGACATCAACTCCCTTATTGTTAGTAGAGAGACAGTTTCAGGAGGCGACTTCATTAATAGCATCAGAAAGGAGAAAGGCTGGCATCCACTCAAGGTCCATGTTATTAATGTCATTGGAGGTAAGGAGGACGATGGGTTTCAAACAAAGCTGAGTAGCACCCAACTCAGAGAAAGTGAGCACAAGAGATCACTATGACGTTAAATATCTGCAAATACACAGCAACTAAGCAACTTTTCTTTACTGATAGATAGATCCTTCTATATAGTACAGAGTGCCATTTAGACCAAGAAATGGCGCTGCACTTTACCTTATCGAAATACCACCAATATGAGGCCCGCCTTGACGTGTTGTTCTATCTGGGTGATCCAATGCAAGGTAATCAGAGTCTGAAAGTTCCACGTACAGTTCCAGACTATCGTCCTTGTTCTCTTCGCTCTCAAAGTACACTGGTTGACCTCCTTCTGAATCAAGTGAACAAAGCATCACCTTGGAGAAATCCTTTTGACCCAAACCAAGATGTTTTTGAAGTCTATCTCTAGTAGCAGTGATTTTCTCCCCTGGGTACAATGGAAACACAAATGAAATGCCATGCAGTATTCTAGGATCCTTGTATAATTGTAACACAGGAATCAATCTTGGATTCTGTGCATCTGGCTCTGAATCTTCAGTCTCCCTCTGGTTTAGGTAAAATTTCTCCAAGATCTGAGACTCCTCTGGAAGAATCGCAGCATAGATATCAAGCGCATCACTCAATGTTTGAACCTCAGTGTCTTCAAAGAGAATTTGGTAAAATCTGGAATCCGTGTTCCCCCAGAACAAGACGGACGCTCTTTCCTCATCAGTGAAGCTGAATTTGGACTGCAGCTTATCAAGAACATCTGCAAGTGTGGCACTTTTCTCAACGAATAGATCATTCACCTGGTAGCGCATGTATCCCTGTGCCAGCCAGTTAACCTTTAAAAGACGCATGTTCTCCAGCTTCTTCAGTGGGATACTGAGCAACTCATACTCAAACAAAGGCTGAATAGAATAGGAGACTCTTGGGATAATGTTACTGATAATCATGTCAGTCCGTAACTGGGTTCTCTGGCCGCCATAGTTCACAAAGATCCGTAAATGATCTGGGTCAACATCAAACCTCTTTCCAATAATCTTAGCTAACACCTTATACTCTGCCTGAGTGGAAATCATGAAGTCAACTTCTTTGTGATTACCTTCATTATAATCCTCTTGAATAACCACGTAGCCGTCATCATCAGATGGCTCGTGTATCTTCTTTGCAGTTACACGAATCCTTGTTCTCAAATACAAATAATAATCCTCCACTGTTGGGTAAAATGGGTAGATGGATTGATTTTCAACGTCAATGGTGGATGAATCAATTCTTTTTTGAACGGTCACAATATCACCAGACGATAACTCAGATTGGTAAAAGCTTGAAGATTCACTGATTTTATCAATCAAGCCAGCATTGATCTCCTCAAAAACATCCAATTTTTGGTCATCAGAGAACCCCAAAAGATTGTTCAGGTTAGGGAATATATCAGAAACTAAATTTTCCTCATTGACAAATACATGAGTCAGGCCCTTCAAGGTCTGTGCCTCCAAATCAAAATACTTGATAAAAATCAACAGTTTTGGTGCCTCAACAAAATTTCCATTCTCATCAATATTAACTGTTCTGTCACTCTTTATTTCAGAGTTGGAGAGTTTTGTGAGTTGAAGTTCTGGCTGTTCAACCCAGATATTCCCTTTCGAATGCTTCCTGAAAAAATATTTTTCATACACCTCCTCAACAGTCAGGCCTTCAAATTTTTCAATTTTTGAGCTTGGTCTGCAAGTAGTGTTTCTTCTGTACTGCATTGCCCAAAATTCAACATTTTTACAATCAACGTTGAGTTTCTGATCGAGTTCGGAGAACAAGTCAACAAATTGTGATGCTTTGAGCGCCTTAATCGAAATAGGAAGGTCTTCCTCTGAGTATCCTTCTTTGCTTCTAGGATTACTGTCATCTGCACCCAAGTCAAACCCTTCATAACGCTGAAACAACTTGTTGGTGTAGAACTTGAGGTTGACATAGAGATGTTGCTCTTCCAACTCCTTCCGAGCAGTAGCACGTTCCTCGAGCTCTTTATCAACTTGCTCAGAAATGTGCCTAGGAATATCTTTATCGGTAACTTCCTGCAAAACTTTGTCGACCTCATCTCTCTTGATGTAAACCAACATATAAGCAGATGTATGGCGGCGAACTTGGTAATTCTGGAACTGCGCTCTGGAGATCTTGGCCAGTTCTTCGTTCGGGATCAAATCCATACCAAAATTCTCTTCAAAGACCTGTCTCTTGGTAACTTTCCAAACCTTGTCATCATCAAAACGGTACCAGCTGTCATTTTTGTCTGGCTTAATCATGGTGTAGTAGTGACCAGTGGTGATATCACCAGCATGGACAAGGACACCATACAGATCATAAATGCAAGGAACTGGTTTCTCTGAAGGTCCAGAATGATCAAGGAATGGACTCAAGTCAATTGATTCAGGGTATTCATAACGGTCATTAATCTTCACTAGGGTATCATAATTGAAATCATACTCAAATCTTTTCAACTGGAGGTGGAGCACTCTTGGAAATTCCTGAAACACAACACCTTTCTTGGCATCTTGGAGTCCAAAATCTTGTGCTGCATATTGATTCTCGCCATCCATTACTTCCACTTCAATATAGTTCTGAAAAGATTCTGTCAAGTTGCTGAGATCCTTGACATTCAATTGTATATCCCAGAAATCTTCAATTCTAGATGATTCGTAGTCAACATTGATACACTTGATGTAACTCTTCATCTTACCAACAAAAGTTTCATTCAGAGTGTTCTCTACTGAAGTACCTTTCAGTTTGGTCTCCAGCTTATCCATCAAGACTCTGTTCAGTTCTTGGACATCATGCTGAGTGAACGCATCGCCGGTATCCCAACCAAAGGATTTGGTTAACTCTGAAGTATCCAACGCTTCATCGGAGTTCTGCAGTTGGTAGAAGATTCTCTGAAGAGCAAGTGGAACGCTATCACTTGCAACATCATTCTCGGTTGGTATTTGGTACACAGCCTTCCTGAAGATCTTAGTAAAGAAATAAGACTGAAGCAAAGAGTTTAAGTAGCAAGTGGCACCCTGATTATTGAATCCCACAAACCCAGTCACTTTCTTCGAGTCATAGTCCATGAAGTTGTGCCACAACACTCCTGTGGTATCTTTCAATACCTTGACAAAAGCAGTTATGTTAATTTTGTTTTCATACGCAAGTGGACCATTTTCCTTGCGTGCATTCCAAAGAGATCTTATATCAACAAAGTTGGAGAACCCCCAATCAGTTGCATCCTTACTGAATCGTTGATGGGATGTGGATACAATATAGTTCTTTGGGTCCTTCGGGTTGGAAAGAACCAACGTGAACTGAGCACAGACATACCATTTGGGATCAATAAGCGCATCTTCATCAACTCCTTCCTCCTTTCTAGTTGGTGGTATTGGTTCCAAATATAGGGCCATATTGTGGTTACTGTTGCGAGGGAATAATAATAGGCGCCATTTTACCCCACCGACTTCAAAAATAGGACCAATATGCTTCGCTTCGGTAAGATCTCTGTAGTTCGAGATTTGCCATGTATCATTCCCTATATCAATTACCACTTCATCATCCAGTGACGGCAAGATCTGGTCCCTCAAGAAGTTGAAGTCCACCACATCATTGCTATAGTCAATTGCTGTTGATTGTTTCTTCTGATTGTCGTCAATTGAGATTGTTGCTGAGGATGAGAGTGACATGGGATCCTCGTCAAGAGTCCTGTTTCTAGGAGGCTCTCCCAAATCAATTAAGTTGACGTCCCTATCAGTCATTGGATGGCGGAATAGTGGATTTATGGATTTGGCAGAGTTTTAACACGTCGAGTGGGACTCTAGTTTGGCGTTTTTTATGAGCTTTCAATTTCTACTCTCCAGAGAAATTATATGACTCAGTTATCCAGCTTGAAAGGCAATGGGCTGTACGGATCAGTGTGGTTTGGAGACTGATGTTGTCTTGTTACGTCAAATTTCATACTGTTCTCCTTTTCTTTTGGATCTGTTTACATAAGAATTCGCCTATTCTTTCTGCTATCCAGAATCGAACCTACACTGTTTTGAGGACAAAAGATCCCCACGAGTTGTTTCACCCCCACGGTTGAAGGTGTCAGTTGGTGGCACCGGTCCCATTACCACAGGTATGTTACACCACATTGATGCACTCCCAATTTCCAGTGGCCATGTTATGTATTATGTATTACATGCTATAAATTCCAGACACACACATGAGGATTGCAACACATCCGGGAACGGAACCGAACCTCCGTTGCAACTCAGACGTGATACGAGTTTTAGTTCGCGTGTACCACAACCTTGTGACTGGATAAACACGTTAAAGTCTACCATTATGATTCAACATTACATCATAGGTCTTGTGTGAATTGCGAAAGCATGTGGTAAATTTAGTGCTCCCTGTTCTTCGCACTCGTGGCAAGTTACTGAATTGTTTGGGAGTTATATTTTTGACACATAACATGGTTCCAAAAAAAATATCGCGGTTCCGTTTTGGTGGTACCTACAGTAGTCCCTCCCGAGTGGCGAGCCTTGGCTTTTCGGTAATTAGGTGGCTTCTGCACTATCCGGATACAGAATCATGGCTATTAATCTCTATAGCTAGTTGGAAAATACAGCCAGTTACTGGTTTACAACAGTGTGGAAGTTGTGGTGGACACTCTTCTGTAGTTGTTCCCGTTCTGGAAACGCCATGAACAGAAAACCATGCCTGATTTTCAGTGGTCTGATGACCACTGTTTTGTAGTGGTCGTATCAGTCTGATCAGAAATCATGTGCACTGAAGATGCTGACCAATGGTAGGAATTCATGTTGTGCCTTATATGCGTTTAGACAAGCTTCAGATTATGTAATCGAGACAGGTGCATGTGGCATCAAATGGTTACATCTTGCTTGCTATAAAAGGAGGTGCATCGCCCACCCCCAAGTATACTTACGTGTCTTCTACTTCATAGTATAAAGTATTCACTACTACTACAACAAACACAAACTATGTCAGAAATTACACTAGGTCGTTACTTGTTCGAAAGATTGAAACAAGTTAATGTCAACACTGTCTTTGGTCTTCCAGGTGACTTCAATCTTGCCCTGTTGGACAAGATCTACGAAGTTGATGGATTGAGATGGGCTGGTAATGCCAATGAGCTTAATGCTGCTTATGCAGCTGATGGTTACTCTCGTCTCAAGGGCCTAGGTGCTCTTATTACCACATTCGGTGTCGGTGAGTTGTCAGCCCTAAACGGTATTGCTGGGTCATACGCCGAGCATGTTGGTCTTATCCATATTGTTGGTGTACCATCTATCTCCTCGCAAGCTAAGCAACTGTTGTTGCACCACACTCTAGGGAACGGTGACTTTACAGTTTTCCACAGAATGTCCTCGAACATCTCCCATACCACTGCTTTCATCAAGGACATCAACTCTGCCCCAGCTGAAATTGATCGTGTTATCAGAGAAGCTTACGTTTACCAAAGACCAGTTTACTTGGCTTTGCCTGCCAACCTAGTGGACGATATGGTGTCCTCTTCTTTGTTAGATACTGCCATTGATCTAGCCTTGAGACCAAATGACCCAGAGTCCGAGGCTGAAGTCATTGAGACTGTGCTCGACCTGGTCCAAAAGGCTGAAAATCCAATAATTCTAGTCGATGCTTGTGCCTCAAGACACAATGTTAAAGCTGAGACCAAGGCTTTGATTGATGCTACTCAATTTCCAACCTTTGTTACTCCAATGGGTAAGGGTGTTGTTGATGAACAGCATCCAAGATTTGGTGGTGCTTATGTTGGTTCCTTGTCGTCCCCAGAGGTTAAGGAGGCTGTCGAGTCTGCTGATTTGGTCCTCTCTGTTGGTGCTATGTTGTCTGATTTCAATACTGGTTCCTTCTCCTACTCCTATAAGACAAAGAACATTGTTGAATTCCACTCTGACTTCATCAAAATCAAAAGTGCCACCTTCCCAGGTTTGCATTTCAAGCCTTTGTTGCAAAAGCTCGTTGATCAAATCGGAGCTGCTGCTGCCTCCTATGTTCCTAAGCCAGTTCCAACTCTAAAGTTGATCAACACTCCGGGTGACTCTAATACCCCATTGAATCAAGAGTGGCTATGGACCAAGGTCTCCTCGTGGTTAAGAGAGGGTGATGTTGTCATAACTGAGACTGGTACTTCTGCCTTTGGTATTGTTCAATCCAGATTCCCAAATCATACTACAGGTATCTCTCAAGTCTTGTGGGGCTCCATTGGATATTCAGTTGGTGCCACACTAGGTGCTGTCGCTGCTGCTGAGGAATTGGATCCAAACAAGAGAGTAATCTTGTTTGTTGGTGATGGTTCCTTGCAACTGACTGTTCAAGAAATATCAACTATGATCAGATGGGGTTTGAAGCCATACATTTTCGTTTTGAACAATGACGGTTACACCATTGAGAGATTGATTCATGGTGAAAAGGCTGGTTATAATGATATCCAATCCTGGGACCATCAAGCATTGCTGAAAACTTTTGGTGCAAAGGATGCTGACTCTGAATCTATCAGAGTCTCCACTATTGGTGAGTTTGAGAAGCTGGCTTCCGATCCTGTTTTTGCTAGCAATGACAAGATCAGACTAATTGAAGTCATGTTGCCAGTTATGGATGCTCCACAGAACTTGGTCAAGCAAGCTCAATTAACAGCTTCTGCCAATGCAAAATCTGACTAATTTTTGAATAGTCTGATACTTGGTTATATGCCTTTCTTGGCATATAGTATATATTATATATCACAGATCACCAGTCTAATGTTAATGAATAAAGCGAATGTATTGACTATTGTAAGACATGGTTGGTTATAGCTAGAATTTTGCAAGTGAACGGTAAGAATCATCCCATTTTTAGCTATCAATCTTGAACGCTAAATATTAAAGGAAGTAGAATAGTGCACATACCAACAAATACGCCAGATGATCCCATATAACGATGAACCTACAATTGCAGTATAAAAGGGGTATATCGATTGCATTTCAGCAAATAAAGTATCCAGCAAAAGTATCAAAACATAAAAAAGGTCAAGAATGAAATGGTGAACCCATGTAATCAAACTTCACGTAAAAGAAACTATCGAACAAAAATATATAATCAGAGAGAGAATATTGGTATCAGTCATTTAACTTGGAGCAAAAGCTTAGTTAATACCCCAGTATTTCTCACAGTTCAAGAAGCCATCAGCCTTCCAGTAGTCATCGAAAGCGTTAAACAAGATAACAGAGTTTCCGACAGCAGACTTCAAAGAGGAAATGGCAGAGGCTTGGTCCTCCTTAGAAGCGATGGCCTTACCGTAGACATCACCTTGATGTGGCCATCCGGACTCGGTAACAAAGACATCCTTCTTACCACCACAGGTAGTCCAGACTCTTTGGATTTGTTCCAACAACCATTCACCAGCATCTGGAGCAGCAGTGTTGAAGTCGAAGTATGCGTGAGCATTGATTGCAACGTAGTCAGAAATATCACACAAACCTGGGTTGTTAATGGTAGCAATATGAGTGTCAACGGAGACAACTGCACCGGTGTAACCAGCAGCAGTCAAAGCAGTTCTACCTCTGGCAACGTATTCGGCAATTTGACCAACACTAGCAGCACCTTGGTTAACCAACTCGTTTCCGATAGAGACGGTGTGGACATCAGCCCAGGAACCGTATGAACTAACGGCATCAGCCATCTCAGAGATACCAGCCTCGATTTGGTCAACAAAGAAGATACCCAAGAACAACTTTTGACCTTCAGCCTTAGCTTGGAAAACATTGGCAACTTGGTTACAGTCAACACCATACAATCTAATGATCTCGTAATTAGTCAAAGCGGCCAAGTCGGATTTGACTTCCTCCAAAGACTTACATTGGCCAGTGGATGTGTATGGGGAGTAGGTAACACCCTTGTTGGTGAAGCCTCCTGAAGACTTTGGCAAAGAAGCTTGAGAAGACTCAGTAGATGCTGGAGCAACGCTCCCAGAAGCTGAAGTTGCAACAGAGACTGAAACTGGAGCATCGGTACCGACGTGCTGCTGCTCTCTGACAATAGTTGACTCGGTAGCAGCTGGAGCTGGAGCATCAGTAGCCAAAGTAGCAAAGGTAACAGTGGTACCCTCGCCACCAATCACTTGAGGAGCATCAGCGGTGACAACAACAACGTTGGTCTGAGTGACAACAACAACATCTCTCTTGTGTTGGTTGTGGACGTGCTGGGCTGGAAGAGCAGAAACCAAAGAGGCAGCTAGGGTAGCTGAGTTCAACAACTTAGAAAAAAGCATAGTGTTTCAAAAGGCGGCTAAAGAAAGGTAAAACAATGAGTGAAGCTTTAAAAGAAAAGAATGGACAGACTAGCAGAACAGCGGCTCAAAAGAAGTGTTTCTCTGTGTAAAAGGAAGGAACAGAAGTGGGTTGGAAGAACACTGTTTTTTGGATGTTTTGAAAAGGTGTTTTCGGGAGAGGGATTCTTTCGGTGATATAAAATTTTGGGCAGTAGCAGATTTGGCGAAATGTGAGATTCAAGTGTCCCGCCAAGTCGCCGAAAGAGGCGAAAGGTAAATATTTTCTTTCGCAAAATCCTAAAAGGGTAATTACTCATATGATGTTTGAACCATAAAAGAGCAGTCTACACATATGATAAAATAGGCTTGCGGCGTAATCTGCTATAGCTCCACCAGTGACGACCGTAAAATAGATACCCCTACGTATCATCTTTCCGAGATAGTGAAGATTTCTCTTCCTGTATGCACCTATAAGTTTAAACTTGAGTATGAGCAAGTCTCAAAACGAGTGAGCAAGAAAACAAGGATGTTTCAGATCTCAAAGAGTTATGGGTGTCGTCGAGAGCTCAGAAACCTAAATGACTGTTCGGCCTAAAAAGCGATCATCTGTGGAGCATGATTGCACCAAGGCAGAATGTGTGGGTCATACCCTATTCATCATTTGATTTAAGAAACTGAATTATGATCCGGTTTCTCATTGACATGTCAACATTGAAAGTTGAAACGCGTTCGAAATATTAGTACAAAAAAAAGAGCGCGATTTCGCAATTTGGCGTACTTGCCACGATTTGACAGGACACATGCAAACATTGAAAAAGAGCGGAACGACAACAACGTGCTACATGATACACCATCCATTGCTAAGGTGTCATCTTGCTGCAAGTGAATAGCGTGAGCTTATACGGTGTATAGTTTAACCTGTGCAGGTTTGAATAGCACAAAGCACTTAACACCAGATCAAAACTAAGCTCATTAATTGCTCAGTGACGATCAAGATCACACAGCCTCTCAATAATTACTGGTGTATGATTGGCCAAGGGCTCGGGTGTCGATTGAAAAAGAAAAATGTGTCTTTACAGTGCCCTTCTTGTCACGTGATAAAACTGTGCATTCTCTTCTTTGTTTTCGGTTTTCGGTTTAGTGTATTCGATATATTATGCTTATATAATCATATTTTGACATTTAACCATTTGATGATGTGGAAGTTTGACACACTTGACACAAAGACGAAAACCCTTGATTTCATAAAGATGTCCTTCGGGAATAACACGAAAAATGTGTGTTTTTAGTGGGGCCAGCCCTGCAGAGCTTTTCTGGAATCTTGATTTTGTGTTATCTAAAGATCGGGTGTCCTACGCTTTGCTTTGAAACTGATATTACTACTTTCTGACTATTAACCCTCCACAGTTTTCCACGATGTCTTCTGGTAGTCGCTACTCTAGCGCTCTCGGTGAATTGCAGAGCCAAGTTGATATAACCCATCCTGAGTCTAAGGATGATGATTTCCCTCCAGATATCCCTCCAGATTTGCCCATAAGTGAAGGAATATCAACTGACCCACAGTCATATCTCCTGAACCAAGCCCAAGTACCCACACACGATTTTGAGGAGGGGATATCCGATCAGCCTAAATCACTGCACAAATCAGAAACTGGGCCATACCCTTGTTGGTCAGAGCATGTTCCGATTTCCACTGCCGAGATCAGAGAAATCTTTGTCAGATTGAGAGATGTGTTTGGGTTCCAGGTTTCATCCATGGAAAACATATACGACCATTTCATGTCTCAGTTAGAATCCAGAAGCTCCAGATTGAGTCCTCTTGCTGCATTAACGTCGTTACATGCTTCTTATATTGGGGGAGATCACTCTAACTACAAGAAGTGGTTCTTCGCTGCTCAGTTGGACTTGGATGAAGAGATAGGTTTCAATTCCATGAAACTACAAGGGAAAGGTAACAGAAGAAACAAGAAGAGAGCCAAGAAGAACAAGATTGACTTGGATGCTCAGCGTGAAAAAGCTAAAGAAGATGAGGAGAGATTTGCTCGTAACCAGAAAAGAGTGGACTTCACTCCTGATCAACTAGAAAGGGGCTTTGACTACGGTATCGCTGATTACAAATGGAGACAAAAGATGTATGCCTTATCACATACCGAGAAAATTGAGCAAATTGCATTGTACTTATTGATCTGGGGAGAGGCGAATCAAATTAGATTTGTTCCTGAATGTTTATGCTTCATATACAAGTGCGCTTGGGACCATTACGTGGCACTCTGTGCTCAAGAGAAGAAGCATAACCCACTGGCGGAATTTGCTTTCTTGAAAGATATTATAACACCCCTTTACACCTTCTTGAGAGATCAGATGTACAAGGTTGGCAAGGATGGAAAGTTGAATAGGAGAGAGAAAGATCATAAAGATATTATTGGTTATGATGACATAAATCAGCTTTTCTGGTATCCTGAGGGTATTGAGCGATTGAGGTTAAGGTCCACTAATGAAAGGTTGGTGGATATTGAGCTCAAAGGAAGGTATTCAAAGTTGGCGGAAGTCAACTGGAATAAAGCTTTTTACAAGACTTTCTTGGAAAGAAGAACTTGGCTTCATGTTGCTACAAACTTCAACCGAATCTGGATAATTCACTTATGCTCATTTTGGTATTTTACCAGTTTCAACTCTCCTTCCGTCTACACCAAGAACTATGACCAACTAATAGACAACCAGCCCACTCCACAAGTGCGGTTAACGGTAATGGCTTTTGGTGGCACCCTAGCTTGTTTGATTCAACTTGTTGCAACATTATCAGAATGGACCTTTGTCCCAAGGGAGTGGCCAGGTGCACAGCATTTAACGAAAAGAATGTTGGCATTGACTTTTTGCCTTGTGATCAACTTTTCACCGTCTGTGTTCATTTTCTGGTATTATGACTTCGAGACACACTCAGAGGTCGCATACATTGTTTCAATTGTCCAGTTAATCATCTCATTTATTACAACTTTTGTTTTTGCTGTGGTACCGTTGGGCTCCTTATTTGGTAAGTATTTGAGCAAAAGATCGAGAAGATACGCTTCATCTAGAACATTCACTGCCTCTTTTCCCAAGTTGGTTGGCCGAAGTCGCTGGTTTTCATTGTTCCTATGGGTATCAATATTTACTTTGAAGTTCGCTGAGTCGTATTTCTTTTTGACATTATCAATTAGAGATCCTATCAGGAACTTGTCGATTATGAGAATGACGAGGTGTGTTGGTGATCATTATTTAGGATCAGTGTTATGTCGTCAGCAGGCAAGGATTACGTTGTGCTTGATCTATTTCACGGATATGGCGTTGTTCTTTTTAGACACCTATTTGTGGTACATTGTCTGCAATTGCTTATTTTCTGTTGGTTTATCATTTTCGTTGGGTATATCCATATTATCACCGTGGCGAAATGTTTACTCAAGACTCCCCAAACGAATCTACTCCAAGCTTTTAGCTACCAGTGAAATGGAGATCAAGTATAAGCCAAAGATTTTAGTTTCACAAGTTTGGAATGCCATCATTATTTCTATGTACAGAGAACATTTATTACCAATAGACATGGTTCACAAGTTGTTGTACCAACAGGTACCATCTGACGTTGATGACAGAATAACGCTTAAGTCCCCGAGCTTCTTCATTGCCCATGATGACTCTACTTACAAAAAGAGCGAATTCTTTCCTCCGAACTCAGAAGCACAGCGAAGAATTTCCTTTTTTGCTCAGTCCCTTTCAACTCCTATTCCTGAGCCTGTTGCTGTTGAGAGTATGCCAACTTTTACTGTATTGATTCCTCATTACGGAGAAAAAATTATCCTTTCACTCACAGAGATTATCAGAGAAGCCAATCGAAACACTCGAGTCACGTTGTTAGAGTATCTAAAGCAGTTATACCCCACAGAATGGGAATGTTTTGTGAAGGATACAAAGTTGTTGGCTGCCGCAAGTGGGATTGTCTCTGATAATAATTTGAAATCTAACGCAACAAAAATGTTGAAGATTAAACCAGATGATGTGATGAAACGGCACAATAATGAGAATTATTGGACCGAAGCTGACTTTTCCCCAACTAATAAAGAAACGAATTACAAGGACAAGCCTAGCAAAGCTGAAGATCAACCGGATCCATCTCTAGGGGCAGCTGAGGATACAATCAAAAAGATAGATGAAGAAGGGAACAAGAATGAGACGAAGTCTAATTACCTCTATGACTCTGATGCAGAAATGTTGACCCCTCATTTTGAAGAGAATCCAACCTTTCCCGTCAGTGGTGAGGACAACATCAAACAGGGCCGAATTAATGACTTGCCATTTTATTGCGTTGGATTCAAGACTTCCTCTCCTGAATACATCTTAAGAACCAGAATCTGGGCGTCTCTACGAACTCAAACCCTATATCGGACTGCCTCTGGGTTTGTCAACTATGTTCGAGCAATCAAACTTTTGTACAGAATTGAGAACCCCGGTATTGTCCAAACCTACTATACAGACCCAGCCTCGTTGGAACGAGAGCTTGAAAAAATGGCCCACAGAAAGTTCAAGTTATTGATCGCCATGCAGAGGTTGCAGAAGTTCAGCTCTGATGAGAGGGAAGATACAGAGTTCTTGTTGAGAGCTTACCCTGAAACCAATATCAGTTATTTAGAAGAAAAATCGAACAAAGGTGACCCCAATGGTGAGTCTGTCTATTATTCTTGCTTGATAGATGGGTTTTGCCCACTTGATGAGAATGGACACAGAGTTCCTAAGTACAGGATCAGGCTATCAGGTAATCCAATCTTGGGTGATGGTAAGTCAGATAATCAGAATCACTCGTTGATTTTCTACAGGGGCGAATACATTCAAGTTGTTGATGCTAATCAGGATAACTATTTGGAAGAGTGTATCAAAATCAGGGCTGTACTATCAGAGTTTGATGAGATTGACTTAGATGCCACGCCACCCTATGTTCCAGGTCTAGTCTACAATAACCAAAGTGCACCTGTCGCTATTGTTGGTACTAGAGAGTATATCTTCTCTGAGAATGTTGGTGTACTAGGGGATGTTGCAGCTGGTAAAGAACAGACATTTGGTACTTTGTTTGCAAGAACATTAGCTGAAATTGGGGGGAAATTACACTATGGGCACCCTGACTTTTTAAATGGTATATTTATGGTGACAAGAGGTGGAATCTCTAAGGCTCAGAAGGGATTGCATTTAAATGAAGATATCTATGCTGGCATGAATGCTATGTTGCGTGGGGGAAGAATCAAGCACTGTGACTATTATCAGTGTGGTAAGGGCAGGGATTTGGGTTTTGGGTCTATCTTGAATTTCACTACCAAGATCGGTGCAGGTATGGGTGAACAAATATTGTCCAGAGAGTACTACTATTTAGGAACGCAGTTGCCTATTGATAGATTTTTATCTTTCTACTATGCTCATCCAGGCTTTCACATCAATAACCTTTTTATAACTTTATCTGTTCAGATGTTCATGCTTGTTTTGGTTAACATTGGTGCGTTGGCGCACGAGTCCACAATATGCAATTATAACAAAGATGTTCCCTTCACCGATTTGCAGAAGCCACTTGGTTGCTACAATCTTCAGCCTATATTGAACTGGGTGACTATTTTTGTCTTCTCTGTTTTCATTGTGTTCTTCATATCTTTTGTTCCATTAATTGTCCAGGAATTGACTGAGAGGGGGTTTTGGAAAGCTTTTTCAAGATTCTTCCATCACATATTTTCACTTTCACCGCTATTTGAGGTGTTTGTCTGTCAGATATATGCCCAGGCGTTGGTTACTGATGTTACCTTTGGTGGTGCTCGATATATCAGCACAGGTCGAGGATTTGCTGTTTCAAGAGTTCAGTTCTTTTACCTTTACTCCAAATTTGCTGGATCCTCGATATACTCAGGCTCAAAGTTATTTTTGATGTTGTTGTTTGCTACCTTATCGATTTGGCAACCTGCCTTGTTGTGGTTTTGGTTAACACTAGTTTCAATGTGCTTGGCGCCATTTGTCTTCAATCCTCATCAATTCTCCTTCATTGATTACTTCCTTGACTACAGGGACTTTGTCCATTGGTTGTCAAGAGGAAACAGCAGGTTTCACATTAACTCTTGGGTTAACACTGTAAAACAATCTAGGGCAAGATACACAGGCTACAAAAAGTCAACACTTGGACATGAGTCTGAGAAGTTTTCACCTGAGACCAGAAAATCAAGACTTCCAGATACCTATTTCACAGAATTGGTGGTACCGTTCATGAGCTCAAGTCTTTTGTTCTTTGCTTACACCTTTATCAATGCACAAAATGGTGTGGCGAATGTCAAAGCTACAAACTCTGTCTTAAGATTGTTGATACTAGTTTTGACCCCCATTGTCTTGAACACTGTCGTCTTGTGCTTGTGCTTTGTTGTTTCGATTGTAACAGGACCTTTCTTCATGATGTGCTGCACGAAGAAGAACGCTAGTATTTTGGCTGCGGTTGCTCACTTTTTTACAGTCGTCATGCATTTAGTAATGTTTGACGTTGTCTGGTACTTGGAGGGGTGGAACTTTGCTAGAACATTGATCTGTATTTTGTGTGTTATTAGCTTCCAAGACTTCATTTTCAAGTTTGTGACTATAGTCTTGTTGTCAAGAGAGATGAAGAATGATAAGATCAATAGATCCTGGTGGTCCGGGAATTGGTTCAACAAAGCAGTTGGTTGGAGATTTATAACTCAGCCCTTTAGAGAGCTTATTGTCAAGATTATGGAAATGTCACTATTTGCAGCAGATTTCATCCTTGGTCACAGTTTACTATTTGTCCAGACGCCGTTTGTTTTCATACCCTTCATTGATAGGTGGCATTCAATGATCTTGTTCTGGATGAAACCTAGCAGCCAGCTACAGTCTAGGATTTTGGGGAGGCATCAACGTTACAAGAGAAACATTACTGTGGCAAAGTATTTCATTCTTTACTTCTTGATATTGGCATTCTTTCTAGCATTTGTGGTTGTCCCAGTTTTTACAAAGAAGTTCATCCCAGATTTCTCCACCGAGTTGAACAAAACTCCACTCGTTGGTTTGATACAACCAAACAACCAAGACAATGATGACACAGGAACAAGAGCACCATCCACTATAGTTACGACAACTGGCACTCGTGCTCCATTCAAAACAGTGTTTTTCTAGTGGCTTGCCTTATGATTCCTGATCCAATTTCTGTCTTGTTAATAAATATTAGTTCGCGTATTATAGAGAAACCTGTAGAATCAAGCGATTTAAAGATGATGGGGGGCGCAGATCATGCATGCAGAGCACGTATCAGACCAAGGAACTGGCACCCAACGTATATATGCACCGCTTTGATCTCTTCTAATCATTACGCGATGTTCACTTGATGCACTTGCAAGGTAACATCACCCAAAAGGGCTAAATCAAAACAAAACAAAGGCCAACAGTGTTAAACGCGTTCCCAATTCGGTAATGGGACGAGCCGAAATTTCCGCCAAAAACCTCCATTGGGCAAATTCAAAGCACGTAGCTGCACCACTATGCAGCTATGTTTTCCGAAAGGAGAAGTTCAAAAAACCATCATGGCCACTTTTTGGCACAACCGACCTTTGATCCAAAAAAAAATCATCCACCAACCGACGCCAGATTGTACTAATTTTTTAGTTTCCCCCAACACCAAACTTCAACAGCTTTATACGGTAAAATCACATTAACAATGTTGCTAAAGTCTCTTGTGCTAGCCGCCTCTGCGCTTGTGTCCGCCACACAGGCTGCTGACCTCCCAGCGATCGAGATTGTGGGTAACAAGTTCTTCTTCTCCAACAACGGCTCCCAGTTCTACATGAAGGGTATCGCCTATCAGCAAGACACAGCCAACGTCACTAAGGATGAGACCTTTGTCGATCCACTGGCTGATGTATCCGCGTGCAAGAGAGATGTTCCATATCTCGCTGCGGTTAACACCAACACTGTTCGTGTCTACGCCTTGAATGCTACCCAGGATCACTCCGAATGTATGCAGCTCCTCAACGACGCAGGCATCTATGTTATTGCCGACTTGTCTGAACCAAACCTCTCCATCAACAGAGACAGTCCGGCCTGGACCGTTGAGCTCTTCAACCGTTACACCACCATTGTCGATGAGTTCGAAGGCTACTCCAACGTGTTGGGTTTCTTTGCTGGTAACGAAGTTACCAATGACAACACTAACACCGATGCCTCTGCTTTCGTCAAGGCTGCAGTCAGAGACACCAAACAGTACATCAAGGAGAAGGGATACAGAAAAATCCCTGTTGGCTACTCCGCCAACGACGATGAAAACACTAGAATCTATGAGGCTGACTTCTTCGTGTGTGGTGAAGAGGATGTCAGAGCAGACTTCTATGGTATCAACATGTACTCCTGGTGTGGTGACTCGTCCTTCACACTGTCTGGTTACGATGACAGAACCAAGGAGTTCTCCAACGTTACTGTTCCAGTCTTCTTCTCCGAGTATGGTTGCAACGAGGTCCAACCAAGAAAGTTCACTGAAGTTGCAGCCTTGTACGGTTCCAAGATGACTGACGTCTGGTCCGGTGGTATTGTGTACATGTACTTCGAGGAGGCCAACAACTATGGTCTCGTGAGTATCGATGGTGACAGTGTCAGCACCCTAGTCGATTACGGCTATTACAAGTCTCAAATCCTTGCCGTGACCCCAACCTCAGCCAAGTCTGGAGACATTGCAGCCGCCTCAGCAACTGCCACATTGGCGTGTCCATCACAGAACGCCAACTGGAAGGCCTCCACCGATCTCCCACCATTCCCAGACGCAGCCTTGTGTTCTTGTATGGAGGAGGCTCAAACCTGTGTTGTTGCCGATGATGTTAGCTCAGACGACTACCAGGACATCTTCAGCTATGTGTGTGGTGATGCTGGCGTAGACTGTTCAGGTATCCAAGCCAACGGTACCACTGGTACTTACGGTGCCTTCTCCTTCTGTTCCGACAAGCAAAAGCTGGACTTTGTCTTGAATCTGTACTACCAGTCTCAAAACAAGCGCGCTGACGCTTGCGACTTTGATGGCCAGGCCACTGTCCGCTCAGATGCCTCAACTGCCTCAGTCTGCTCTAGCGCTCTGGATGCTGCTGGCACTGCTGGCACTGGTCTTGTCTCTGGTACTTTGACCGCCACTGGTGGCGATGCATCCGAGACTACCTCTGCCACCGGCTCTGGTGCTTCCAGCGCTACAGCTTCTAGCGCTGCTAGCTCCACCTCCAAAGGATATGCTGCTGTTACTGTTGCCCCATGGTTATCCTTGGTCTCTTTGATGTGCGCAGCTTTGGCTTTGTTGTAAGACTCAAGAGAGGATCATACCGAATATCTGGGTACTGTGTTTGGGTCTTCTTTTTTCGATAGACAAAATAAGATGTTTTTATAACTTATTGAGGAATTTGGCCTGAAGTGAAATTGCACTCTCTTGGCAGTAGCAACTTTTTCCAAGATTTATTTGGTGATGCTCCAAATTGATTTGTCCAGCGACACAAACAGCGACCAGACAACAGCGGCGGGGACAAGAGAAACTTTGTTTGTAGCAACTGATCATCAGGGTGGGTTAGACTAGTCCATACACCGTGGTTTCACAACACGCGCTGTTGATATGTCTCCATACATGCTGTGTGCCGTGTAAAGGCGCCAGCCAGCCAAGCCAGTCCACGCCCACACCGCCTTCGCGTTTGAAACAAAAGACCATACGTAGGCCAAAATAGCAGGGACCAGGGACTTTTTCTCCCTTTCTCTCTTTTTTTATCGTCCATGACGTAACCTTGAATGTCCTGGGTCCTGTGTCCTGTCTCAAAAGAGACCCACCCGTGGAAACCCAAGCTCATAAACTAGGAGAAGGATAGAGACAGACGTTTAGGTGGGAGAAGTGAAGTGATTGTGTCCTAGCTGGATGGTCTCGTGTGTGCAGCCTTGTGGTTGCTGCTGTGGTGCACGGGGGGGCGCATAGATGGTTTAAAGTGCGACGTGCGGTGTGGGTGTTCAGCCATCGATCTTCCAAAGTGACAGGTCCCCTCTTGATGTGTCAAGCGCTGTTCCCACAATCAACTGGAGAGAAGCACTGGACAGTACAACAAATTCTAGACTGGAGACATGCCACCAAACGCGTCCACCTTTTTCCCGCTCGCCTCGAAGGGGCAGTTCCAAGATCGTGGATCCAGATTCGGACTGGATGTTGTGGTTGTGGTTTTCCCCTTTTCGGTTTCTTTTTATAGCGCAGCTCCAAGCCTTTTTCTTTTTCGAGTGTCCCACCAAGGCTCAACCAATGAGACGGCGACTTCGCGAGCCTCGATCAGTTCAAGATATATTTATACCTTTCTCATTTCCACTCGCGGATGTTTATCTGGTACTAGAAAGTCACTGTCAACAGCATCTAGGCAACCAATTAATAATGAAGTTCTCATCTTTATTCAAGGCACTAGCCCTCCCTGCCTTAGCTCTTGCCAATGCAGACCTCGCCGCACCAGACGTCACTGTGCCAACCATTGAGGTTTCGGGTAACAAGTTCTTCTATTCAAACAATGGTTCTCAGTTCTACATTCGTGGTGTCGCGTATCAACAGGACACCTCAAACTCCTCCTCTGGCTCTGGTTACACCGCTGGTCTCGGTTCCACCACTTTCATTGATCCACTGGCTGACGGTGACAAGTGTAAGCGTGATATTCCGTACCTTTTGGAACTGAAGACAAATGTTGTTAGGGTCTACGCGATCAACACCACGGTCTCCCACAAGGAGTGCATGGACGCGTTTGCTGAGGCAGGTATCTATGTCGTCTCAGACTTGTCACAGCCATCTGAGTCCATTAACAGAAACAATCCTGAGTGGAACGTGGAGCTATTTAAGCGTTACGCCGATGTTGTTGACACCTTGTCCAATTACACCAATGTGCTTGGTTTCTTTGCTGGTAATGAAGTGACCAACAACGTTACCAACAGTGATGCCTCTCCGTTCGTAAAGGCTGCTGTCAGAGACACCAAGCAGTACATCAAGGACCAAGGCTACAGACAGATCCCAGTGGGTTACTCATCCAACGACGATGCTGAGACCCGTGTCGCCATTGCGAACTTCTTCGTCTGTGGCGAAGAGGAGGAGCGTGTCGACTTTTACGGTATCAACATGTACTCTTGGTGTGGTGATTCCTCCTTTGAGCTTTCTGGTTACAAGGACCGTACTGAGGAGTTCTCCAACCTGACTGTGCCATTGTTCTTTTCTGAGTACGGTTGTAATGAGGTTCAACCACGTGAATTCACCGATGTCCCAGTCCTTTTCTCAGAAGAGATGACTGATGTTTGGTCTGGTGGTATCATTTACATGTATTTCCAGGAGGCCAACGACTACGGTTTGGTCTCCATTGACAGTGACGGTGATGTCCAGACCCTTGATGACTTCAACAACCTGAAGAGCAGAATGGCCACCATTTCACCAACGTCTGCCACATCATCCTCAGTCGAAGCCACCACTTTGTCCTGTCCTGCCGAGGGTGCCACCTGGAGTGCTTCTCCAAACCTCCCACCAACTCCACGCCAAGATGTCTGTGAATGTCTAGACAAATCCTTCACCTGCGCAGTCCACTCTGACGTTGATTCAGAAGACTACGGTGACATTTTCGGGTTCATTTGCGGTGCCAGTGATGTCTGCAGTGGTATCTCCACCAACGGTACCACTGGTGTCTACGGTACTTTCTCGTTCTGTGACGACATCACCAAGTTGTCCTATGTCATGGACGCCTACTACCGTTCCCAAAATAGCCGTTCCTCAGCATGTGACTTTGACGGCCAAGCAGAAGTTGTGAGCCCAAGTTCCCCATCTTCTTGTTCGGCCATCATTGCTGATGTCAGTGTGTCCGGTTCCGCTACTTCTGACTCTGGTTCCAAGTCTGCTGCTTCCAGCTCGAGTGGAACAGCAACTGCTTCTAGCTCTGCCACTAGCACTGACTCTTCTGCTGGGTTAGTCGTTAGACCAAGCACCGAGGGACTAACTTTTGTCGTTTCCTCTGTTGCTGTGGTGTTTTTCAGTGGTTTGGCCGTGATGTTATTCTAGAGTTTGTGTACTTTTTAAATATCAATACATTCTAAATTGACTGTCGTGCGTTCTTTTGTGACGTAGTGCCTTACTATTCTTATTTGTTTGAGTACGACGTATACATCTATCTATTTAGTGTACGAAATGCAATAGTGAAATGGGTCTAGCTAGCAATCATGAATATCTCATTTAAAGCCTTGGCATCGAGTGTGGCAGCTCTCTTTTGTTTGATCCAGCGAGACCTCACACTGAGACGTGTACTTATGGCTGAGGTTTCGGATCTGGCCTCGTTTGGTACTAGCATGGATTCCTTTGTCACCTTCTCCTCCGTTTCCTTCTTTGATTTTTTCTCTTTCTTACTTGTCTTGTCTTTCTTTTCCTTCTTTCCCTTCTTCTTCTCTCGACTCTCCTTCTTTTCCTTCTTTTCCTTCTTACCCTTGTTGTCCTTCTTCTCCTTCTTCTCCTTCTTCCCCTTCTTCTCCTTCTTACCCTTCTCCTCAGAATCATCTTCTCTCTTTCTCTTTCTATTGTCCGCGATCAACCCCTTTGATTCAGCATTCCACGTACTCTTTAGTGTATCACCCTTCACAAATTTCATCCCCCATTTCCCATTAATGATGTTCTCCCTCTTCTGCGTATCCAACTCCTTCGCAATAACCTCTTCCTTTCCATTCAAACGACCCAGAATTCTCTGGAACGCATCCAGTCCAGCACACTCACCACTATCAAACTCATCAACTTTCTGCTTCTTTGCTAGTTTCGCTCCAAGACCAACGTTCCCGTCCTTGAATGTGACTTTAACGTGTGTTGTGACGGCATGCGAAACGAGACCAAGACCACTGCCTGGCTTCCAGCCTTGTTTTTCAAGGTATAGGTGCCCAAAACGAGAGGTGTTGTTAGCCCACTTTGTGTTTCTTGGGTCGTTTCCAAATCTTTGTTTCACTTTTGTGCCTGCTAGACCCATAACTTTTCGAGTTTCGTGTTTTGTGTGTCTTTTCAATCGAGTATTAAGATATCTGTTATTGTAAATTTTTTCTCTCTGTTTCAAGAGAAAAAGGAAAGAGAAAAGTTGCGATGAGTATGATGACTAAGCAATGTTGTGTCAAAAGTACTTACTTCATATGAGGACAACATTAACAGCATTTGACACACACCTCTACATCATCTCTAGGCACTACTTCTCAAAGCGCACCAACAATAAATTAAATAGAATAACAACAATATACAAAATGTAAAAACCGAGCAACACAGGGTGTGTCATATCTATGCAAACCACTTCTGAATAACCTGTTGGGCATCAACTGGGTATCTGTGGATCAAAGCCATAGCATCCTGTTGGGGGAGCTGAGCCAGCAATTTCTTCGTAGATTCCACCACAACCTCGGCAGTCTTCCCGCCAAGGGAATTGTAAATCAAAGCCTGGATCACTGCATCGACGATTTGTGGAACCTGACTGGCAACTGCTGGATGACCAGCATTGATCAGCTCGCTCAAAAATCTGTATGCGAATGGAGCAGCCTCAGCATCCTGCGTGATTGGAAGAGTCTTGATCCAACTCTCGATCACACTGTCAGCGTTAGGAATCTTACCGTTAAAGGCATGCAGCACCTTGCTGATGGAAGCGGTGGCATTTTCAGTGGCATTTATATTCTCCTCAGATCTGGCGTCTGGAATCTGGGTCATTTGGAAAAGTGGCTCAAATCCACCCAGGATGAAATCCTGGTAAGCATTGGGGGCCTTCTGTGCCATGGAACCAATGGTGAAGGCACCAACTTGTCTGATGGAAGCAACTGATGAGGTCAAAGACTCAGCAATAGCATTGATGAAGAGATCCTTGAATACGGCAGATTGCTCACCAGTGTACTCAATCAAGTCAGCAGCAATACACAAGGCAAAAAGTTTGGCTGTGATGTTCTCATCGTTGATGAAGGCAGCTAGAGTTGGGATCAAGGCCTGGAATGGCTGCAAGAAATTAACACCAACAGACTTGAAGACACTGGTAAAGACCTTGTTAATCTCATCGCTGAGTTCTTCATCAGTGTAATCACCGTCTTCTTCATCAATGTCCTCGTTGTACTCATCATCTTGGCCCTCGCGGTCCTTCAAACGCTGATATAGTTCTTGTAGGTTAGAGTCAACATTCTTGACAAACAAATCCAATTGAGCTTGAGATAGTGAATCCTGACCCATCACAGTAATACAGTCAGAAAGTGAAGAGTAGTAGACAAAGAGCAAGTCAACAACTGGTTCACTCCCAACAGCCTTAATCAGCTTCTCAGAGATCAAGTGCCAGAGCTCCAGAGTCTCAGCAGATCTTGGACCAGTGGCTGCCTGTGCAGTTAATAACAATGGGGATAAAGCACTAGCAGCTGCTCTTCTGACATCGTCGTGCAAGTAAAAGTCAATGGCTGGCAAGATGATATCAATGACAATCTCTCTGGTGTACTGGTAAAAGTCACCCTTCAAGATATCAGCATAACTGGAGATCAAGTCAATTGCAGCGGCCTTGTCGTCAAGCAAAGCTGTGTGAACAGCAATGTGCTTACCAGACAGTTGAATAACATCCCACTCCTCATTCTGGTTATACTCTTCGGCCTCATCCTCTTCTAGCAAACTGATATCCTGAGCAGCACGGGCAGACTCTAATAGAGATGGTAAGACCGATGGCAGAAATGGCAAAAAGTCCTTGCCAACAATTCTCGCAATTCTACTCCAACCCTGTTCCAGATATGGCTTCACAGGATCGTCCTCCTTCAGCTCTGACTGTTGGATGGCACCAAACAATTGCACAATCTCTTGAGAGTGAGGTTGGAATTTTTCTGGGCCAACAGCAAGGGCAATCAGAGTGGAACACTCAATACACTTCGCCTTCAACAACCTGTTCTCATCACCCATGTCAGTCTTCAACACGTTGATCAGCAATGGCATCAAGGTGTCATAGTACTTGACAAACTTCTGTTCCGCTGCGTCAGCGACAATAGCAATAGTGGTCAAAACTTGCTCTTGGACATAACGTTTTGGAGATTGCAATAGGGTTAATAAGTTGCTCAACAAGTCATCCAAGTAAGGCTCAAGAACCTCCTTAGTGGCATTCTCAGAGAAGTTAACCAAGGCAGCTGCGGCGTGAGCTTGGACTCTTGGCACGGACTGGTTGGTCAACTTTGAAACCAAGGCTGGAACAATTCTGTCACCAGACGTCTTCTGAATTTGATCAGCAAAGTCAGTTGAGATCTGACCAAGAGCATTACACGTAGCATACTGAACTCTTGGGTGAGAATCGTTCAGCAGTGGAATGATCAAGTCTAACAGCCTAGGGGTCTCATTAATCAGCACATCTCTACAACCTTCAGCAGCTGAGGACAAAGCCATCAAGGCAGCTTGACGCTCTCTCCAGTCAGCAGATTGTAGCATTGGTGGAATCAACTGAAACAGTGGAGCAGCAAGACATTCACCGCCAAGCTTGAGGGAAACACGGTCTAGGGCTTGTCTACCAGAGTCATACTCTGCCTCCTCATCATCATCCTCGGAGTTGTCATTGTTGTTCCATTCGGCAGCATCGTCATCATCGACGCAGACTTCAGTCATCAAACTTAGCGTAATGACAACAATGGATTGTGTGTAATCTGGTTGCTGTTTGCACATCTTTGGAGAGGACTCGGAGAATGTGGTCAATAATTCCAATGCAGAGAGTCTGGCACTGGAGTCCAGGTCCTTGTTCTTCGCAACTGCTGTACAGAACTGGATGATAGTCTCGAACATTTCTCTAAAAAGCTTTGGAGCAAGATCAACCAGATCAATCAAAGACTCGAGCACTGAGGCCAATGAGGTATCATTGCCACTTTGCAAAAGTCTTGGTAGACTGTTCAACAAGTTTGGTAGTAAGGACTGGACGCTTGGCCACGCCTTCTTTGGCAAAGTCTGGAAGAAACCAACAAAAGCAGTACAGGCAGCAATTCTTACATCGTCGCTGGCATCTTCAAAACCAGCATGATAAATTGGCAGCACCTCATTCACATACTTTAGGTTAATAAGGGTTGGGTTTGCTGCAAAAATTCTAAAAGCAGACTCTCTGAAGCTGGAGTCTTGGTTTTTCGTAGCCTCAAATAAGGTTGGTAACAATTCCGTCCACTCGCCTGGAATATCATCCTTAGCCAATTCAGCAATCGCATCCGCTAACTTGTGTCTGACACTATTGGTCTGTTGAGAAATAAAACCTTGTAAAAACAAGTGGCGAATTTGATGAAGTGCAGCTGGACTGATGGATGAGATCGTTCTTTCAGTGACAGACTTAATCTTCTGTGGTGATCTGATGGCAATACGTCTGAACAAAACAGCGGCAAAGGACTTCGTCTCATCAGACTGGCCATTGTTAGCTTGTTCGGCCAGGAAGACCAACAGGACATCAACATTATCCTTGGCTGTCCAGTGAGTGTATAGGACCTTCTCAGCAGCAGAACGAATAGAGTTGTCGGCTGATGACAGCCCCTGGAGGGTGCTCAAGAGGCTCTCTTGGGTTTCAGAAGACAGCGACATGATGGATCAGGAGGAAACAGGTACCTTGTTGTGAAAACCGCAGGTACAGAATTAATGTAACAAAATGTAGTACCAAGGCAATTTACAGCTGCTCAGGAATCTGTAAACTCCAGATTTAACAGTGTAGAAACTCGGTTGGAGCTCTCTGTACCAGGTTGAATTTTTTCAATCCGAGCTTGTTTTTTTTTTTCGATTTCTTTGTAAAATGGAAGGTGAGAGAAATGAAAAAATTAATGACACTGTAAACCACCCAATCCGGTAATTATCCTACTTTGGGTTATTTACTAATTCCTAACAGTTATCGATCGTGAATATCTTGCATTGTGTCATGATAAGTGCGGATGCTAGTCCTCTCACCCTGATCCTTAGAAGTTCTTCCAGTTTCTTCCTACCTTCGATCTTCTTATGCTGGGTAATGTGTAGCCTTTTTTCTTGTCTGGCGTTTCGTGTTTCGTGTTTCATAAATCATGAACTCCATCCTCCCTTATTGAGCTAACAACTTCCTATGGGAGAAAGTAAATCCCAGTAAGATACCCACAGATAGCACAAAAAAAGTTCTTGTGACAACTGATGTTGATTCGTTGATGCAACAGAAGCAATCCAGAATTTTAGCTCCGCAACAGGTGAGAAATTCACGTATAGCATCCAGGACCCCTGGTGGCTGATGTTTTCTAATAACAATCTCCACTGTGTTCAAATTTTGGTTATTCTTCGCCACCCCAATTGCCTCAATCAAGTCCAATTCATCCAATATGGTGACTAAGTCGCCTTCTTCGTCGATGTAAAATAAGTCATTGGCACTTAGGTCAATGTTCAACTTCGATTCAACCTCTTTCTTCAAAAGCTCTAAAAACTTGATGTCATCAAAAATGGATGCATCATCATTAACGGTCATGTTGATATTGTGAACCAAGTTTTGAGCATATCTCACAGTAAAGTTCACAGTCTTTGCCCTGATATAGAAGCTTGTTCTGGTCAGAGACTCTGCTGACTGTGCTCTCTTCAAAGCTGGGTCCAAAAATGAGGATCCCGTCTCAGAGATTGAATCTTTTTGCGAGTTACTCAATCTTCTAGCTGCATTGAATGATGAACGCCTGGAAGAACCACTCATGGCCATCTGGTTCCATGAGGATCTACGGCTTCCAATCTTAGGGGTTTGTGATCGTGAACTTGTAGGCGATTTAGCCACGTGGCTCTCCAAGTTATGAATGTCATCAGTTGACTTCTCCAAAGAGTTCCAAAATCTATCCCATGTAATGGTATCATCTCCTAAACGAGCTTTTACTTCAACACAAACTGCGCCAAACGATTCAGCTTCGATGACCTCATCACTTTTAGACAACTGTGCCAGCATAGCATAGGTCAATTCCAACACATTGACTATACCTAAGATATCCTGCGTGACTGAGTGAATCACAGGCAAATTCAAGAAATTACCTTGAAACATCAATCTCAAAGCAGTAGATATATTCATATCATCTTTCGCATACTCTGGACTTGTGGTAAGAAATCTTGCGACTGTGGAGCTAGATGGATCATAGTCCTTAGCTAAAACCCTAAAGCAAATATCTTTACTGGTAAAGATCCCAATAACCTTCCTCGATGCGCTGGTACGATCACGAACCAACAACGCAGTGGTGTCGTTCTCCTGCATCATTTTTGCAGCCTCCTTGACAGAAGCTGAGGAATCAATAAAAATAGGCGCCTTCGAATTTGCCACAACAGAGGCAATTGTCGGAACTTCAATCAACTGGCTCAATCTTTGGATGTCTTTCATGATACGCTGAGACTCTCTTGTGTGAACATCCTCATAGTCTTCAGCAACATCACTCAATATGGCATTCAATTTAGTCGCGTTCTTTGTGATTCTTTCAAGTTTCAGCATTGCTTGTTGAAAACATCTTGTGATATCCAAAACTCCCCTGATCTTTCCGTGGTTGTCTGATAACGGCAAGTGTCTAATTCTTTTGTCCACCATCACCTGCAATGCCCTAGTAGTCGGTGTATTCATATGCAAAGTTACTGGATCAACGGTCATGATATCCTCTACTCTTGTGTACTTAGGATCCAGCCCGTTTGCAACAACGCGTAGTGCAAGATCTTTGGCTGTGAAAAGTCCCAATAAATTGCCCGTTGGATCCTTGACGAGAACGCAGTGTGTGCGATTTTTGCTCATGAGGCTGGCAGCATAAAGCACATAGTCAGTTGGTGCACATTCTGTTGAGATGTCTGGCTTCAAGTGAAGGATGGTGTTTTTGCGGCTATTATCCATCTCTGCTTTATTAGGCTTCTATTCAATTGGATGCCCTCTTCACTGGGGCAAATTCTTTGATTATGCGACAAAATGCTTGACGGCAATGACGCGTATTAGATCAGATGATTTGGCTGAAAACACGTCTTGGACGTCTCTCTGCTGATGGAGCTGTTTGCTAAAGAGGAGATTTGCCTTCAGAAACTAAGAATGAGAAAAATAACGTTATGACGCAAACTTGACACCTTTGAGAGCCAAAGTGAATCACGTGAAAACGCGGGGAATAAGATCCGTCCAAATCGGGAAACTGGATAAACATCCTACAAGAATGATAAGCCTCTATAGCATGGAGATTGATTCAACTTTGTCCTTACTTGAAGTACTTCAACACAGAAGCTGGCAACTTACCAGTAGACACTACTTCTTTAGCTGCCTCTTGCAAGGCAGCCTTAGCAGCAGAAGCATCGGCAACCTTAGCGGCGACCTCAGCCAATTGCACATCTTCAAAAGCATCAATCAACAAACCAATGTCTGAGTCAATAACTTCAGCATTGGCAGCGTCGCCAAAGTAGTCGGCGTCCTTAGCAGCGTTTCTGATGGTTCTCTTGTTCTTCTTCTTGGCAGATTTAGCAGCTTCTTTAGCCTTCTTGGAATCAGCCTTAGCATTGGCAGCAGCCTCAGCTTCAGCAGCAGCCTTAGCAGAAGCTTCGGCCTCGGCCTTGGCCTTGGCCTCAGCCTCAGCACGAGCACCAGCTTCGCGTTCCCACTTTCTTCTCTCCTTCTCTTTCTTTTCGGCTTCCTTGAAAGCCTTGATACGTGGGTCCTCAGCCAAAGCTCTGTCAACCAAAGCATACAAGCGAGCATTGTCCTCTGACTTCTTCTTCTTTCTGGCAGCAGCATTCTTACGCTCAATGTAACGCTTGTGGTCTCTGTTGGAAGAGTCATCTGGAACATCCTCATCCAAGAATTCGAAAGATCTCCAAGAATCAAACTTACACCAGAAGTTGTAGAAGGCCTCGACCTCAGCCCTGGAGGTGCTGTTGTCACCCAACAATGGGACAGGCTGTTTTTTGGAGAATCTGGCCTCAGAAGCAAAGAAAGGACCCCAAGCCTCAATGAAGTCGTACTCAGTACCTTTAGCTGGAGGAGCAACATCAGCACCTTCATCAACAGAGTCAAACTGTTGACGCTTTGCAGGGTTCATCAAGATCTCGTTGGCCTTTTGAATGATCTTGAAAAAACCATCCTTATCCAAACCACCCTTCTCACCCTTCTTATCTGGATGGTGCTTCAAAACTTGCTTTCTGTGCGCTCTTCTAAGTTGGTCTTCAGTGGCCCTCCATCTCAAGTGAGAGATACCCAAAACAGCGTACAAGTCAGCAGTCTTCCAGTCACGAGGGTCGTGCTCCAACAACTCATCAGATTGCTCCTCATCACCCAAATCAGCGTCCTCATCAACCGCTTCAACGTCCTTGACGTTCTTCTCGGCCTCAACCTTCTCATACTCGGACCAAGTGTGGCCTCTCAATGCTCTGGTGGCATGGGCCAAAAAGAAACGACCAACTGGTTCGATTGGACGTCTGATTGGAGTAGTATACTTTGAAGTAGCTTTGAAATTCTCCGAGCCGAAGTTAGCTGGCAAAGATGGCAAAGACATGGTTTATTTTACCTTCAACAATCGATAGAGGTGCTTTCACTTACTTACCTCTTCATTTCGAAAATTTTTTTTAATCTACATGACACCAGTCCTTTCCGCGAATTTGTCGATGAGCCAAAAAATTCTGTATTAAGGCAAGACTTCATATCAAACACACATGAAGTGTACCCATTCAAAATTAAAATACTTAATGACGACACAAAGACAAGATCTGACACTATTCGCAGATAACTCCATCATTCCGCACGAACACCTACAACAGGAACATCTCTTTGGCCTCATCACACATACACAGGGAACTTCTCCTAGCTGGTTGATCAACCTTCTTGTGGAGGACGGTATATTTGGGACTTGTTTCATCAACCATGAAAAGATCCAACAGAAAACCCTTAAGTCAAACGTTATTTTGATTTCCTTCCTTCAAGATCTGAAGTTCTATGAGAGAGATTTGAAGAAGAATGGAGTCGAAATTGAAGGACTTCAGAATTTCCACTTCATCGACATGTTCACAGATCTGTTCAGTAGGGCCACAGAAACCGACTTCTTAGAGAAAATATTCACTGAAATTGAGTCGCAAGTTCAGCGTCTTCAAAAGCCGATTATCATAATTGAAGGAATAGAATTTCTGTTAGCATCAACTAGCATCACCTCCACTCAACTTTTAAATCAAACCAACAAGCTCCACAAGCTTTCAAGTTCACTAATGATTGTGTCAGCGGTAGATCAGGCACTCATAGAACTTTCAGGCCACCCTGTTAAAACATCTCCAGAATTTAAGACATTCGACTTCCTGATCAGACTCATCCACCGCTCTCAACTCAATATTTCCATTAGACCGTTGGAAACAGGGAGGGCAAATGATGTTACTGGTAAATTGACAATTAGCAAGGGTACAATACCATATGATTCACTGGATATCGTGGAAAAGGAGTATCTGTTCTATGTTCCCAAGGACCAATCCACAAAGTTGTTCTACAGATAATGTTTTCATTGCAATGCTAATGGGTATAAATAACATGCGGCCTTTCGAAACTCAAATACTTCCTTGTCTTCTTCTGCGATTGTATAAGTCATCTAATGTGAACTCAACGGCACAACGTGTCCATAGGATTGGTAGTGTTGGCCACACGCTCCTTTCACCAACCAAAATCCAGTAAGGAATGTTTTCTAGTGTCCTATGCACATCGAAGACTCTTCCGAAGTCCTTCACAAGAGCTCGAAGTTCAGGTACAATGGTGACTTCAGTTGAGTTCTTAGGTGTCTTCTCATCAATAGCCAGTCTCTTTACAAATGACCACAGGATACCAGCTCGGTCCATCAAGTCCACACGATGCTGCAGCTCCAGACCTATCAAACGATGGAACATTCTCTTGACCTTCCAACCGTTCTTATGTTTGATATCATTGATGATCAAGGGGGCTAAGTAAGGTCTCGCCAACGAAACAATGAAGTTGTTTACATTAAAAAGCTCTGTGACGCGAGTGTATGGAGACTGACGGTCTGGTAACTCGCTGGCCTTCTGCGGAGTAAGAAACTCATACTTATTTCTGGTATTGAAGCTGTAGGGAACAATGTTGTTCTTCAGGTCCTTCACATAGAGTGACACGTCATCCTTGAGGACATTTGACCCAATAGATGCGTACACCGCTGACCAGATCAGAATATTTGGCGCTGAAACATAGTTCAATAAGCTTGGAATTGCACTATCAGTTGGATGGACAATAATGTTCAAGATCTTTTCAGTTTTGAGATATGCCTCCTCGAATGTCATATCCCCCACAATTCCTTGAGCGTACTTCATGAATAGAAGAATATCTTGCGAATATCCCTTGGTGATCACGTTCTCAATAATAGAACCATACCTCTCATCAACATCAGTATTTAGCCTATCAATTTTGGAGATATCCTCGGTGATTGATGATAAGGTTGCAGCTAACTCATCATTGGTTAGTGCACATACCAGGGATGCGACTGTTGCGCCCATAGCTGAACCAGATATAATTCTTGGTAAAAGGCCTTTGAAATAGAGAGCCTTCACAACACCCAGATGGCAAAGTCCAAAAAGGGACCCGCCCTGCAAAATCAAAGCTGTGCTACCAAAGGACTGTCTTGCGTCGTGGAAAAAGTCCAATTTCAACTGGTTAGAGGTCAGAGTTTGTTCGTTGAATTGAACCTCATCCAAGTAATGTAAACAGTGAAGTACCTCACTAATGTAATCTTCTATAAGTGTCTTTGTTCCTGAGTAAGATCGATTGAAGAGGCCTTTATTTGCTATCCCTCCAAAGTTGCGCAAGAACCCACCGGTTCTAAAGAGTTTCAACAAAAGAAACACATCATCATCCATCCTTGCCTCTCGCAGAGTACTCAAGCGGTCAGATATAAGTCTGTAATCGTATTTTGTACTGGTGAAGTTGTGCCTCCAGAGGTCGTTACCAATCAGTCTATCGATGAGAACTGCCTGGTCTTGCCAGTCCTCATATGTCTCAGAATTAAGCAATTCCTGTTTGGCTTCGAGAACTGGGCTCTTCCTACGCCATAGCTGGACTAGCTTGCGAATCCAAAAGGTAGAAATGTCAAAGAAAAAGTCAAGCAGTGTCCATATGAAGGGAGGGATATGGTTCTAATAGAGGATATTAGTACTTGGCTTCGCAACAGGAAAGGCACAGTAACATACAAGCACTATTGACAGTACTGATATTAACATAGACTGTGGTATCAGAAACATCGTAACAATTCAAATGATTGTAAATGCACTAGCCTAGCGAAAGAGCAACAATATTGAGTAAGAGGTACGACAAGCTGGTCGAGATGGGACCCCATAGGAAAAGGAAAGTTATAAGTAGCACATAGGACAATATTCATTATGTAATCAATCTTCTGGACATCGCTTCAAACCACTACCAAATCCAGACGACTCATCATATAAAAATTTTTGGTTCCTCTGAACTTGACTTATTTCTATCTCTCGCAGTGAATCCGTGAATCATAGACAGAATGGCATCAAAGGTGAGTTAATGAACTTGTTGTCCCTGTAAAAAGGCTCTGATACTAATAATTTGTCCCAGCAAGAGATGGTTCAAGAAGCAAAAAACGTGAACTACACACTGTGCATACCAACAAGCGTCATCAGCTCTGCCAATGCACCAAACCTACAACAAGCCACATCCATCCTTTATCAGATAGCAAAGGCTGCCACCATATACAACGTTGGCGAAATAGTGGTAATGGATACCTTGAAGGTAATTGAAGAGCCTGTGAATATAAGTGACGTTGACAGTAAGACCGGGAAGAAGAAAATCAAGTTCGATGACATTGAAGCTAAAGAAGCCAAGAACAATCAGGTCAAAGATGAAGTTACAGACCAAGCTATGACAATTGCTACTATCCTACAATACTTTGTTACCCCACCATACCTTACAAAGACCATCTTCAAGCAAAAATTCTTCAAAAACTTTCAATATGCCAAATCTTACCCAAAGCTTACGTCATTACCATTTATGAATGCAGACGTAAGTTCAAACTATCGTGAAGGTCTGACAGTGCAGATGGGTAAGATTCACAAACCACAGGGTCCAGCTAAGAAAAAAGCACAGCCTCTGAAGAACACTAAGTACGTGAACATTGGGTATGACAAGTACCTTGAACTTGCAGGGCAACAAGTTCCAACTAATGTGAGGGTTACCGTAAACACTGAGACAAAGAAGGTGGTCTCCCCTCTTGAGGCCTATAAAGAACAAGTGGGCACTAAGTCATCTTATGGGTATCATGTCAGAATTGCCAAATCATTCACTTCTATTTTTACAGAATCTAGTCACCCAGAGGGTTACTCCCAAAGTATATGGATCAACAGTTCGGACTATTTTTACAACACTAAGGAAACATTGCCAAAGTTGAAGTTATCGAAGTCGAAGGAATCCAATCTACTGCTTGTTGTGGCCAAATGGTCAGATGTTGAATTCAGTTTTAACCAAGACAAGAAGAACCTCGAGGGCGTAAAAAATGCTAAAGAGTTTTTTGATGGTTATTTGGAGATACCACTAGGAACTAGAATAGAAGATGGTTCCATGATTGCATTGACCAAGTTGGCAAATCTTTGAGTATTACCATGTCCATAAATGGATAAAAAGTTTGTAGACTAAAAAAATACCAACCACTAGAGTACGTAATAGAGATTCCCATACCTCGCAGATGAACCCCGCCTCTATCCTCAACAGGAGCCATGGATGCTCAGGAGATAGACGTCGAAATGAGTGATCATTGATTTGAACGTCTGCTCAACATCATCGGGTGCAGAGTCTATCTTTAGGATCTCTCAATCATGTGGTAAAGACTACAGTATTTTGCTTGTTATGTCTGTTTGTAGTGTGATAATGATTTATAGAATGAATAACTCTACGCATGATTACAACATACCCCAACTTGAAAATCTCTAGTGATCTTACAAAAATGACTAGATTTCCATCTCATTTGTAAACAAACAGAACTTATCAATCACGGGAAGGGAGCTCAAGTGTACAGGATTGCCCGCTATAGCATTTCGAGATGTACTGATCATCAATATTGTGTCTATTAGGAGTACTTCTGCATCAACAGTTATTATCTAAATCAATGGGAGGTATCAATTCTTGCTTAGCATGTATAGTGTATAGAAGAACATATCTAAACCACTTTTAGACTGCATCAACATTTCTATGAAGTGTTGCTAAAGCATGAAGGAATATAGAAAAATGGGACAACCTTGATACTGAGATTTTGAGTCCGACGGTCACCCATCGGCATTGCCTAGCGGGCCCACGCGCTAACAATCTTAGCTAGCCATTCCTCTGAGGAGAGTGAAAGGCACTCATAGGGAAGTGCTGGTTCCTGAAGGAAACAGTAGAGACATTTGGAGGAGAGAAAAGACAGAGTATTGGTGCTGAGGTGCTGAGGTACTAGTGTCTCTAACAGCCACATTATACAGCCCGGCTTTTGGAATCAGAGCTCGTAACGATAACTATAACTTTCTAAAGTTCTAACCCATAACGCCAACGAGGATTAAGACATCAAAAGACCCACTACATGGACAGAACCAAAAAGCCATTGGCTCTTATAAAACCAAGGAGCAAGCGCTATCTGTATCAAGGAAATCAGTCCACTGACCTCAAAGTTGGTCTGACGATTCTCATCATCACCTGGCTCATTTTCATCGTTGGGGTAGGTGCAGTCCTTGATCTTTGGGAAATACCCAATACCCTCTTCCTGAATGTCGTTGAGGGCCAATTGGACGACTATGGCGACTCAATCGATGATTTCCCTGTGAAGAATTACTATGCACTTGCTCTGTTATTGGTTCCCGTGGGGTTTTGGATATGGAGTGTTGTCTCATGGACAGCTTTGAAGCTGTTCAAGCATTCAAAGGGCGCGAATCTAAAGGGAATTGCCACCGCCCAGAGTTGAGCGCAAGTAACCGTTCCAAAAATATAGCCAAGGTCGAGGATTTGCTACTTCACTACGATAATTCACACTTAGAGTTCTGCTTCTTCCATGCTTTAGTTAACTTTCCTGACCTAAGCCAAGTGAAAGATGAACCGGGGTGGCACCTGTCGACTAATCTCAGAAAAGTTCCGCGCTCAAGATCAATCTAGTCATCATCTTGCTATTTTTAACCGTTGATCACCTTAAGTAGCAACCAGATCATAGTTTGCGATAATACCAAATGAAAAAAAAGAGCAAAAAACGACGTGAACCATGCAACAAAGGCGCAGTGATCTGAAGAATACTGTACTGCACATTCGCCATTACATCATCAATGTGGTCTTCATGGTGCACCAATAAGAGACCACATTCTATCTGCGGTTGTTCTTACTTGCTCTGACGCGGCTTTGCAACTTGGAAGAGCAAGTAGAATAAGTGCGAATGATGACAACATTTCAAAGCCGTGCCTATAAAAGAGTAATGGTTTTCCTACAGGTGATTACTTTACTTCTTATTACACATACACAGACGAATTGCATCACCTCCATCAACAATGGCGTTCACTTGCTCTGACATTTTCAAAATCATTCTTGGTAAGTCTTCACGTGTAACTAAAGTTTAACTGAATCTAACATAGCTATAGCCATCATTCTACCACCATTAGGTGTTTTTCTTGAAGTTGGTTGCTCATTCGCATTCTTCCTCAATATTCTTTTAACTCTTCTTGGTTACATCCCAGGAATTATACATGCACTGTACATCATCCTGAAGTACTGAGATACAGGTATTGAGATTACCAGCTGTTTTGCTGAAGGCTACCCGTTGTACTCTACATTGTCCATATATGGATAATTATCCAATCTGATTAAAATATATTGTCTGCTTACCTACTCGTTCTTCTTCTCAGTAGAGTCTTTCACTTCACTTGGAGAGATAGCGAAAGCCTTTCTTGCTTGGATAACCTTCTTGATGCGTTCACTAGTAGTGACTGGACCAAATCTTCTAAAGTTTTTGATATCTTGGTTTACATCAGTAGACTCAGTGGACAAATAGTCATCAAAGGCATCGCCAATTTCTCCAAAGAAATCATAGGTCAAGATGAACTTTGAAGGGTCCTTCTCGATATCAGCAAAAGTCAAAGTGTTAGAAATATCAGAGTCAAAACCTTCGCCTTTCTTCAAGTGAATAGCTGGGATTCTCAACTTCTCAAATAAACCTGATTTGGACGCTTTGACAATTCCACCAGCCTTCTTTATTTCGTACTCCTTGATGTACTCTCTGTACTCATCAACAGTGCCTCTTCTGGAACCAGTCCAGCCAATAGCGATCAGCTGTTCTTTCTTTGACTCGTCTAACTTCTCAGTCTGGTTAACACGGTGCACCTTGTATGGGTTCAAGCTGTAAGGGTTGAACAAACCAGTCCAAAAGACCAAATAGATGAAAATCACTTTCACAGTGTGAAATGCGAAGAACAACATCTGTGCAGTAAACCCGGTCTTGTTAGGAACAGTTTCAGACAAGATATCATTGGCAACTTCGTACATCTCGAAGTGCTTAAGCACGCGACCAACAATTTTGGCCACTTGATTCGTAAGGCAAATACCAGGTGTTGGACTGTAATAGTCTGGCATATCGGTGTATAGCCACAAACCTAGCACAGCCAATAGAACGTAGAATGTACGTTTATCCTCCTCCCATACTGGCAAGATTAGCTGACCTGGCCAAGCGAAGTCGGAGATTTTGTCTGTTAACTTCACATCTGTAGCAGTCTTATGGGCGTCAGTGTGGAAGAGCAAGCCTCCGTTGTCTGTGAGAAGGCCTGGGTCTCTAGACACTTGGATGCCAATTGGAATCTGCTTGTAGAATGGGGAAGGTCTCAAGCTCAACTTCAGGGTGTGAAAAATTTTTAAAAGGGATCCAAAGGTATCATTGATGCCAACACTGAAACAGTAGTCTTTCTCATAATCATCGTTCATGCGCACATATATTTCAAGTCTGGCATCTTGAGCATCAATCACATCTGCTGGGTCATTGCTTTCGTGGGCCATTTTAAGTTCGATCGTCTTTGGTATCGAATTGTTCCCTTTCGTGTAAAGTCAAACTTTGGACAAATGTTCGCCTCCCCAGAATGTTTTGATCATCATTTTTTCTTAACGGAACTGAACTGGGGTAATTTTGTGGACGGAGAAACTCGCGGAAAAATTCGCGAATTTCTCCACATGATGCCACTCGGTGCATGATCACAGCGAAAAAATCCACTTCTCTTTTTGATTCTATCCAAAGAACACTACTAATTTAAAGCAATAGGCTTTAAAACGTAGCTTACCACCTTTTACTACTGGAAAAAAATTCTAAATTTACGTTGTAATGGCTTAGAACTTAATTGGCCCCATAAACTGATCACTGCCCCACTCAAGGTTTACTTCACAAGCACCCACTCACAATTGCAAAAATCCACTCAATTTACTCAAAGTATGTCTTCTCATTTAGAATGTAGCTTTGTCTATAACATGAATGCAATTTCTGTCAAGTACTTTCTCTTTCCTTATCTCTTCTTTTAATAGATAAAGAACTGGGAGCATGATTATTCGTGATTATGGTACCAGATTTGCGTGTGAAGAGTGTATCCGTGGGCACAGGGCTGTCAAGTGTGAACACCTCCATAAACACCTTGTCGAAATTAAGAAAAGAGGAAGACCTGGTGCCAATGATTCCTTTCTTAGATTTAGACTGAATCCAAGACCACCTGTGCTTGGTAATAAGATGGTTCCAGTCGATGATAAAAACGGTATCTCTCCAGGGAAGCAGAAGCGCTGTATCCTCTTAAGTAGTTGGGCACCAGGCAATTACGTGAAAGTTTGTTTTGCTGAAAGAAGTTTCAGAGTTATTGGTGTGGCTACCTCTGAAGAGGTAGCTCTTTTATCTCAACAAAACCAAAAGGACAGGTCCAGGATATCATCCATGACCTCAACTCCAGTCCAAAGGAGAGTGGAGGATCAACAGTCGATGGAGCCTACTGTTCTCAAGAGAGAGCCGAAAGTTGGCTTAGAAGTACTACCTGAATCCTTATCCAGAAACTCATCCGTTATGAGTGCTAATATTGGGGCGAGCGCGGGCGGTATGTCGTCCATCTCACCTGAGCCACAGCACCTTCAAAATGATGATGAAGTTAAGGGCCGGCCTTTGTTTCGTTGGTATCCAGTGGAGCAGAAGCAGAAATATCCGCAAACATCCAATGTACCGCAATCTACCCATATAGATGGACGTCAACACACATACAACCACCGCGTGAATCACGGTCATCAATCCCCTGATACTGAAGCGTTAAGCTTACATAATTGGATACAAACTGATGCTAAAGGTGGTTCAGGGGGCTTCTCCAGGTCCAATGAAAACCTTTGTTGGTTCAAACCTACCCGGTCAACAATCAAAGACAGGGAGCTTGATGACTTTGAAGCGTTTTTGAATTCTATGCTTGCAAATAATGAATAATTTAAGGTTTCCCGGATAAAGTAGTCTGTCATAAAACCGACACTACATTTGAACAAATGATTAGTGTGATGCGTGAGTGATAGAATTGGTTTCGGCAGTGAATTGTCTTCAGAAGAAGAGAAAGCCGATCAAGTTGTTCAGGCGTCAACTTTTGGAATAGGTGGCGCCTCTGTTTCTGATTCTGTCGAATATAGGCTATTATTTTGATTCTGCGGAAATGGTTCAGCCTCTTCGTTCAGATCTCCAACAATGGTTTCACTGTCAGTTTCAACCTCTGGCTCAGTCTCATCTTGATCGACCTCGAAGGTCTCAACAATTGCAGGAGAGTTCCTTGTATGCAAAATCCTCTTTGGGCTAGTCTCTTTCTTAGGCTCATTCTTAGTTGCTACAGGAACATAGTCTCTAACCCCCAACAGATCTGAGGGATGGCCATCAGTTCCTCGCAGCAAAAACATTACTTCATCCATTCGAGTTTTCAAATGTTTTCTGGCCTTAACCAAAGGCGCAAAGTCTGTAGTATGTTCACCAATAGATGGTTTGGTTACACTCTCAGTGCTCTGGTTTTGTAGCTGTCTCTTCAAACGATCATTCTCGCTTTGTAACTTGGATATAGCCGCCTTCATTTCCTCTCTCTCGTTGGCCCACTGAATTCTATCTTTCTCATTACGTGTCCACTCCGTTTGGAGGTAGTGTACTATTCCTGGGAGAGAATATCCTGGCTGTTGGTTGTTCATTTGACCTGACAGTGGTGTGGTTTTGCGAGGTTTGAGCATTCTAAATCAACAAACGGGTTTGGCCTGAATACCTCAAGTAAGTGGTGTTTGGGTGTATGATTGAATCTGGTAAGACAATAAGTTTTCAGTCTACTTAACACGCATAATACTGTGAAGTTGACCTTAACTACAACCTCAAGCAGACAATGTCTTTGGATACCGAACTATGTTTATACCATCGAACACTGCAACGGCAAGGAAACAGCATAAGGTCGTGTTGCGGGAACTTCAGTGGGAGTAAATCCCAGGAAATCATCACAGCTACATCAAACACCCTCACTGTCTATAAAGCCAACACCAATGAAGGGAAGCTTAACAAAATCGTCTCAAAGCAGATATTTGCAACAATAAGAGCCATTGCAAATTTTAAAATCGCTGGATCAGGGAAGGACTATCTCGCAGTGACCTCAGATGCAGGGAATATGTCCATCTTGGAGTTTGATCTAAGCAAGCTATCGTTCAAGATACTTTCCAATGAGCCCTACTCCAAAAGTGGGATAAGAAGGTTATCACCAGGTCAATATCTATCCAGTGACGCTACTGGAAGAGCTCTTCTAGCTACTGCTTTGGAAAGAAATAAACTATGCTATGTTTTGAACAGAGATCTGGATAATAAACTAGTTATCTCCTCCCCTTTAGAAGCCAATAGATCTAATGTGTTGACTATAGAAACCATAGGTTTAGATGTTGGCTTTGAAAACCCACTTTTCGCTGCAATTGAGATTGACTACACCGACTATGAGAATTCCAATGCCTCTGAATTCCAGAGATTATTAACATACTATGAGCTTGATTTGGGCCTCAACCACATCTTACGAAAGAACTCCGAAACTATTTCAAGCTCCTCAAATTACATGATTCAAGTACCTGGCGGGTCCGATGGTCCATCAGGTCTACTTTTGTGCTCAAAAAATACAGTCAGCTACAGAAATCTCTACGATAGCAGAAGAGTGTCCATTAGCATACCGAAGCTCGATAACGAACTGAATAAAGATATCTCTGTTGTTTCTGGTATAGTGCACAAGATGAAAAGAAACTACTTCTTTCTTCTTCAAACAAATTTGGGTGACGTGTTTAAGGTTGAAATCCTAGAGGATGACGGACTTGTTTTATCTATCTCTTACTTTGATACAATCCCATTGACATCATCATTGATTATTTTAAAATCTGGATTCATGCTTGCTGATACCGAATACGGAGATAAGCTCTTCTACCAATTCGAGAAGCTAGGTAGCGATGATCCTTTTACCTCAATAAGAAATACAGACTTGGAACAATGGAGTTTTAAAAGGTCACAGGAACTAGAGAATTTACTTCTCGTGGACATAATAGAATCAATAAACCCAATAGTGGACTCTAAAGTTACCAACGAGGGTATTTCGACCAACATCTACGCTTTAGCAGGTGTTGGCCAGTCTTCTGCTTTGAAAGTCTTGCAGTATGGTGTTTCAATTGATGAGATCGTTGAATCAGAGTTACCACCTTTGTCAAATAGAGTGTTTACAACAAGAACACAAAAGAGTGATACATTTGACAGATACCTGATCATCTCCTTTGTTGATAACACCCTTGTATTATCAATTGGCGAGAGTGTGGAGGAAGTGACTGATTCAGGAATTGCCCTCAATCAGCATACACTTGAGATCAAGCAAATTGGCGATAAGTCCATTGTTCAGATTCATTCGAATGGCATTTTAGTAATTCAAAATGGTCATGTGATCAATCAATGGCTCCCTCCTGCAGGTATCAAAGTTGTCTGTTCAAGCACCACAAACAAACAGATCGCTATTGGTCTGTCAAATGATGAATTGATCTATTTTGAGGTGGATGAGTATGATCGTTTGATTGAGTACAGTGAACATAAAGCCTTCCAATCAACTTTGGTGTCAATTTCGCTGGGAAAAGTGCCAGAGGGTAAGGTCAGATCTCCTTTTTTGGTCGTTGGTTGTAATGACTCCACCATTAGAGTTCTTGACACCTCCCCTGAAAATACATTGGAATCGATGTCCTTGCAAGCATTAAACTCTGTCCCAAAATCTCTCTTGGTTTCATCTATGAAGAACCAACTTTACGTACATATTGGCCTAGAAAATGGTGTCTATATTAGGACCTTGGTTGATGAGAAGTCGGGATCTTTGTCCGATACCAGAACAAAGTATCTGGGCTCCAAACCTGTGACACTCAATCAAGTCACATATGACAATACCGACATTATACTAGCATTCTCTACCGACACATGGGTGGTCCATGAACTTCACAATTTTGAGATCAGTAAATTACTGGTGGATGATTTGCATTATGGCTCAACCTTTAACAGTGAGGATATCACTAATGGAGTTGTTGGCATCCACAAGAGAAAACTAACAATCTTTCAGCTGAAGAATCCATTGGATTCATTCACCAGTAATTCAATACAACTGAAGACCACTCCTAGGAGAATTTCGAATCATGAAGAGTATCTGTACGTCTCAGAGCGCGATGGAAACCATAGCATTTTTGAAAAGATAAACTCCAAAAATGGTGAGATTGAAGCAAGTATTGAACTCGAACTGGGGGAATCCATTATAACGTCTGATATCATTAGATTTGAAGCCAGGGACAACGCTCCATATCTGCTTGTCTCTGTAGCAAGAGATCTGAATCCAGAGATTTGCCAATATAGTGAATCATGGATATACACCTACGATCTAGACTTGAATCTTCTACACAAAACACCTTTTAAGGGGTTGGTTCTTAGTCTGACCGCTTTCCAAGGGAAATGTCTCCTGGGTGTTAACAACCACCTGAGACTTTTTGATCTTGGTATGAAACAACTATTGAGCAAATGTGTTACCAAACTGGATTCTTTAACCAAGATTGTAAGAATTGAAACCCAAGGATACAGAGTGTACGTTGCTGATATCAGAGAGTCTATCACTTTCCTCGTTTATAAGCCAGAACTAAACCAGTTCATTCCATTTGTCGATGATCTTCTGGCAAGACATGTCACCTCCTTCAAAGTCTTAGATTACTCTACTGTTGTTGTTGGCGATAGGTTTGGCAATGTGTCTATTCTGAGATGTGATCAAGAGACTAGCGATCTAAGTGACAAGAATACTACATTTTTAACTAGCCAAGGCAGTTCTTTGAATGGGGCACCAAAGAAACTCCAAAATTTGTGCAATTTTTACATTGAAGATGTTCCAACATCTTTCAATAAGGATTCAATGACCTCAGGTGGCCAGGATGTTGTGCTTTACACTGGAATTCAAGGCACTATTGGTGTGTTGATACCTGTTCAAACCAAAACTGATATCAAGTTTTTCAACAAACTACAGAAGGCCATGAGGTTACATGCTCCTGATCTTCTTGGAAGAGATAACTTGAAATACCGAAGCTACTATCAACCAATTAAGAACGTTATTGATGGGGACTTGGTGGAACAGTTCAATGACCTCCCCACTCATTTGAAGGCTGCTATTGGTAAAGAAGTGGGGAAGCTGCCTAAAGAGATTACTAGAAAACTCTTTGAAGTGAGGGCGTTATCAACATAATACAGATGAAGTATTTTAGTGTGTAAATAAGTTAGTTCTGTTGTATATTAGAACCGTCCTCTATACAAAGGTTTAATGATGTTCTTCTTGACAATAGTCTCCGACACAATCGCGTCAACATGTTTTGCTTCAACCCGGCCATACCACACCGAAACTCCATCTTCATCGAAGTAAAGCACATTTCCAGCGTACGCATGGCCACCGATGTGTGAAATGAAGCCAACTTTGACTCCTTCAGGGTTCGAATCTGAGTGCAATAGACCTCTCTTCTCTAAGTTGAAAGTGAACTCCTCCTTCAGGACTGGAGCTATGATTCCACAGCGAAGGTCTCTCTTTGTATGTCCACATATCAATAAAGTTCTTGACTTGTTTGGCAATCCGACAAAGCTTTGGTTAACTTCCTTGGGATTCAATGTTTCAGACATGAAAGTCAAGGCATTTGACTCGGAAACATTGAAGATTTTGTTGTCTGGGTATACCAGAACACTTGACTCTCCATCAGCTGTCTCTATAGGTGGTTCTTCTAGTTCAACATTCGAAATAAGAACAGGATGCATTGGGTCAACAACTATTCTCTTATACCTGTTCATGTGCGATATCAACTCAGCGGGCATCAACTCCACTTTGGAAGCCCACTCAGCAGCTGGAACTTTAGAATGCACCAGGACATGCTTCCATGTAATTGCTTTGGTACCGAAAAGAGACTTCTTGTGGTCAATTGGTAAGTCCTGGGGAAACTGACACTCACAATATGTCTTATCGCTAACAATGGTTGGGAGAGGAACTTCCTTACCAACAAGTTTGTACTTGTCCTGAACCTTGACAAAACGTTGCAAGCGTGTTAATGTGAATCTCATTTAATATTGCCAGGAATTTGCAATCAGTTTCGGCTACCCTTAACGAAACTGATTGCCACCGCTGGTTCTCTAAACTGAAGATGTACTTCGAGTGAAAAGGACCCATAACTGGAGAAAGGAGCCTTTTACACGGATTTAAGGACAAATCTGGTATAGTTAGAAGCACTGACAAATAAATTCACGTGCGACTTGAAGGCCAATCACGTGGCTTTATTTTTTTTTTCACTTTGCGAGTTTCTTTTTCTAAAAGTTATAAAAATCGATTTTCCCACCCATCCTTTCTCACGTGGATATCACGTTTCTTGCCCAACCACGTGAATCAAATCAAAACAAAACCAAAACAATGCAGGTCAACATCAACAAGAGACCTAGTACTGAGCAGGAGCAAAAGAACATCAAGAAGCTCAAGGCTAAAATTGCTGCAAGTGAGTCTATCGAGGAAGCTGCTCTCAAATACCCAAAAGAAGATGATGTCCATGAGCAACACGATGATGATGATGATACCAACATTGATGCTGAGTTGATTAACCAGGCTCAAGACTACGCTGATGCACATCAGGATGCCAGTGCGGCAGCAGCGGCGGCGGCAGCAGCAGCCTCTTTTGCTCAAAATGCTGAAGATCAAGAGGACGACGAAGTCTCGGCGGATGTGGAAGACCAAGAATCTGAAACCACACATCGTGCTACTCAACTGATCCTACATCCTTCTGGAGATAAGCCTCTTGCTGGCAGTGATGAGTGGCACAGAATCAGAAAGGACAACCACAAGGAAGTCGAGAGACGCAGAAGAGAAACGATCAACACAGGTATCAAGGAGCTTGCTGCACTTCTCCCTTCACCAGAGTCGAACAAGGCTCAAATTCTACAACGGGCCATCGAGTTCATCAAGAGATTGAAAGAGAATGAGAACAATAATATTGAGAAATGGACTCTTGAGAAGTTGTTGAATGATCAGAATTTGGCTGAATTGAGTGGAGCTAACGAGAAATTGAAGGCTGAGTTGGAAAGAGCATACAGAGAGGTTGAACATTGGAAGAAAGCCTGTGCTGCGAAAGATGAAAAGCAGTAGCCATGAAGCATTTCACAATGTTTGTACTGTATCAGCTTGAGATACCTGTCTTTTATTGCTGTTTTTGTTCCGTTAATTGGTTTCTTTTGTCTTGATTTGTTTTCGGTATAACTTGGTCTTAGTTTTGTACGTGTTGTTTGTTTAGTTTCTAACATTGCTATATTATGGGTTGTTCAGGCCCAGCTATACTTCATAGATCAACGTCACGGACGAGTATACCCTCATTTCCTTTTCCAAGAGCTCCAACGACCTTAACATTTGAGTTCTCAAAGTAAGTACTTTTGAAGCCGAAGGTCTTCAACAGGCGTTCTCTGCCGTAGAACTGGAGTATCGCACTGCTTCCACAATACATCACGTCATCTTCTATGCCACATCTGTTGTTCAATATCACCGTGGTTCTGTGAGGTGAATTGTTCGGCCTCCAGAATTGATTCACGAATGGAAAGAATCTCAATATCCAATAGTTTAATGTTGTATAATCTGGCTCATCCAGCTGTTTGAACTCTTTCTCACTTAGACTTTCATATGAAGTGATCTCCTCCTGGTCTCTATTGACAACAAAGTTATTCCTCTGGTGTGCTTCTATCTCCTTCAGAAGCTGTTCCTTTCTCTCCTGTTTAACATCTGGAGTGACCCCTTCTAAGATTGAAGGTGAAGCAGCATGCAACCAAGCGGTAGGACAAATGACTAAGTTAGTACCCTCATCACGACAGAAATTGCTAAACTCAAACTTCTGAAAGGGGGCCTCAAACTTGTAAGGGTTCAAATCCATACAGATCCCAATGCTGGCCTTTACTCCATCCATCAGTTGAAAGCTCTGGAACCCAGGACCTTCTTTTGCTCCCCACTTTTCGTCCGTTTCGTAGAGAAACGACTTCTTATAGTTGTGAATAACTTCACCGTGCTGGTTGAACACAATAGCTGAGTTGTAGGTCACTTCATCCGACGTCGATTCTGGATATCCAAGTACGGTATAGCATCCATACTTCAAACTCACCTCTTTGGCCCAAGTCAAGGTCGGTCCTAATTTGTTCGGAGACTCAAGATAGGGCTTTATGTGCTCTGGAGATGTGAAGTTGTAGCCAGTGAGTCCCAATTCAGGTAGGATCAGGAGGTCCGGTTTGTCTCCTTGTTCTGGAGTAAGTGGAAAACTCCTGGCTAGAATCTTGTTGGCTCTATTGATGTTGTCTGCAATTGCGCCTATGCGTGGATTCAGTTGCAAAGTGGCAATTCGTAGGGTCTTCATAGTGCCGATGGAGTGCTTTTGTTTTGTTTTGTAGTCTCTAGTCTCTTTATGTGAGAATAGAAGAGGACGGCTTTGTCTTCTTTTTCATGACTATTTTAATCGCACACTACTCCCAAACTTCAAAAGCATATACATCTCTATCTTCGATAACTCATTATATGTAATAAGGTAGTCAGCGAATCGAAATTTGTTCATATCGCCTACAGTTACCATTGCTTGCTATTTCGTGCTGATAGCAGCCAATGTGAGACCCTCGGTCCTTATTGGCCCTAAATGCCTATGAGTGCGCTTCTCATTTTGGGCTTATATCATGCTTGTGCACCGAACTGTTCCGCCATTGTTTTTGGGTCCTAATGTTGTTGCTTCTGTCAATATCTGTCATGATCTTTCTCAAGCTTGTCTCATTTAGCACCGTAAAGCCCAGGTCGTTCCCCTCTTGTTGGTATAATATACTGAGTCAGCAACTAGCCGTCCCTGTTGTTGGAAGTAGAAGTGCTCATTACAGGAGTCTTTGACTTGTATTAGCCTTTAGTTCTTGATTGTTTGTTCTATTACCAGTACCAGTCGTGGCCGAGGAATCATTCCTGCAAATGATTTCCGTTCTTTGCCAATCACAGGATAACAATAGATGATCATCGAAGATAATGTTTGGGCCTCTTTCAAAAACTGGGTTCCAAATGTATTAAGTTTGAAATCTGTCTCTGCATCTAACTACCAAGTCTGTGGTGCTAACAGCTGAAACAGGAGTATCCAGCATCTATGGGACGCCTGTCGAGGTTTGCGTATTTCTTGGGACTCACACTCCGTGGATTTCTGTGACAGTCATCTCTAGCCCCCACCAAACCCAGCATCAGAGTCTCAATCACAAAAGTGTCCATGGTAAAGTTATATAAAATTCGCAAAGTCCTTGAATGGCGTTCCAAATCGTCATCTCATGGATATGGAAGCAATAAAACACGCGAGTCAGTAACCACCACCACTATGTTAATAAGATAGAAAGCCTTATCTCCCACTGAATCAATTATCCACACCAAGTCCTCAGCATTCTGCTCAAAATGAGGTGCTTCTCACATAATGTGTAGTCAATGCCTTTGCAAACTCTCCAGCCGTAGCGAAACAGTCTGGCTGTTGCAATAAACGGGTTCAAAACTGTCTCATCATGAATACGTTTACAGCGGTGATTTCTTCATAGAAAGTGATGCCTTCAGTGATCGTTGGGAATTGTGCTCTGGTGTTTGAAGGGTTTTAGTTCATTTGCTAGGAACTTTGGCGTATCAAATAGAGATCTTTCACTCAACGTATCAACTCTGGAGTTATTTTGGTGAATGGCATCGTGCCGCCTTGTGAATTTGTTTCAGATAGTAACTGATGGAGAAGGTGGTTAACGGGGTTCTGATGGAATACCTGTCCCTTTTATAAAACCCGTGATTTTGCCCCCCAAGTCTCTTCATTGTTGTTCCAATGTTCACTCGGCCATACAATACAAGCCGAAATAGGATTTAAAGTTGAGGTGAGATGCTGCACGATAGAGGAGATCTACAGGGCCGGGATTTACCGAAAAAGAGTTTCCTCGGTTCGCAAAATATTGCTCGCAAATAGCGAAATAGGTGCGACAAACGACAGAGATATCCAGTATGCAATTTTTGCGATTAAAATGTGATTTGATATCTAATTGTGTTCTCTTTGAAAAGCTGAGATTATGCCTTGATAAAGGGGCCACTGGCTCCTCTATACTTATATGTAGTAATAAAGCTGTTGTAGTATGCCTCAAACTGATGCGAAAAATGCGATTCTTTTCTCTGAGTGTTCAAATGTTTACATAATCAATGCTAATCCTTCAGTGTGGTCCTACCACTCTCGACTGGAGCGCTTTGGGGGCAATTTTGACACTATTTTTCCCGTTCGCTGGAGATAGATACAATAGAACCAAACAGATGGATAAAGATTATTACAACGAAGAAGGTAAATAAATATCTTCAAGTACGGCGGCATGATTAAGCAATTCACTAACTTATCAACTAGACTTACAGGCGTTTGCAGACGCACTAAGAGATTCGGATAACCTTGAGCAACCCCATGTTGAGAAGATCTCCTCCCAGAATGATTGGACCCCCATCCGCAAGAAGATCCACAAAGATCAAGACGAAAAGGATGACTTTTTCCAAAGCTGGTCTTACAAAGTGCTCAGATTCCCCATCTTGATACCCATTCTTCTTTGGATAACCCTATTGATGCTGATGTACCTTTGCCTACGAGCTTACATCGCATTCTATGAATATGTGTGTACATGGAGAGGCAAGAGACGGAAACTAAGGGCCAAGCTGAGGGAGTCACCTAACTATAAGGAGTGGATCAGGAATGCTCTCAACCTGGACAAGTACCTCAAGCTTGACGCATGGAAATCGACTACCAACTTCTACTACTATGACTATAAGATTCTAAAGTTCACCATTTCCAAACTGAAGTCATACAGGGAGAACAACAGGGCCGATGAGATTTGTACGCTATTGCAAAGCTGTCTCAGGGCTAACTTTGCTGGCACCGAGAACCCTATTCTCTATTCGAGAAGTTACTACGGAACAAAGGCACTGGTGGAGCAATATAACGAAGAAGTGGTCAAAGCCTTGGAATACCTTATTCAAGAGGATTCTATCGATCCAGTTCTAAAAAAGAGCTTGCTCAAGTCTATGAGCAAAAACTTTGGGAAAACAGCTCTCTGCCTCTCTGGTGGTGCGTGTTTTGCTTACAATCATTTTGGTGTGGCAAAAGCCCTCCTCGAGGAGGATCTCCTTCCGAGCATTATCAGTGGCACATCAGGAGGTGGTATTGTTGCCGCTCTGGTTGCCACTAGAACGAACGACGAGCTAAAAGAACTCATTGTTCCCGAATTAGCCAACAAAATCACTGCTTGCAATGAGTCCATGTCAGTTTACGTCAAGAGGTTCTTCAAGACTGGCGCAAGATTTGACTCTGTTGATTGGGCAAAGAAATCAATGTGGTTTACCATGGGTTCAATGACCTTCAAGGAGGCGTATGAGCGTACTGGAAAGATTTTGAACATCTCCACTGTCCCAGCAGATCCTCATTCGCCTGTGATTCTCTGCAATCATATCACTGCCCCAAACTGTGTTATCTGGTCAACTCTTCTAGCATCCAGTGCAGTTCCAGGAATTCTCAATCCAGTGGTTTTGATGATGAAGGACCCAAAGACTGGCAAGTTGTCCCCGTTCAGCTTAGGGACTAGGTTCAAAGATGGATCCTTGAGAACTGATATTCCAGTTGAGGCACTAAACACCTACTTCAACGTGAAATTCTCCGTTGTGAGTCAAGTCAACCCACATATATCACTGTTTTTCTTTGCGCCAAAGGGTTCGATTGGCCGCCCAGTGTCAAGGTTCAAAACAGGTCTAAGAGGTGGCTTCATTGGTGCAGGGATTGAAAACTTTATCAAGTTGGAGAACAAAAAGTGGCTACAATTAATCAAGTCACTTGATCTGCTCCCTCATATTTGGGACCAGGACTGGTCAAATATTTGGCTTCAGAAATTTAGTGGAACAGTGACTATTTGGCCCAAGATCAACATTTCTGAGTTTTGGTATATTTTGAGCGACCCTACCGAGAAAAGATTGGCTGCAATGATACGGAATGGTGAGATCTCAACATATCCTAAACTTTTGTTTATAAAGCATAGACTGAACATCGAGAGAACTATTTCCAAGGGTCTCTCGAAAATAAGGGAGGCTGCAACAGTGAAGTTATCCAATGATGGCAAGGATGAGCTTTTGAGAAGAAGTTTGGAAGAAACGGACGAGGAAGACTTGAATCCAATCAAACTTGATTTTGCTCTTGAATCAGAAGGTGCTCAAGGTTTACAATACCAAGCAGGGTTTGGCTCTGAAGACGAGGAGAAGGAGGAAGATGATTTATTGATGAATGAATCAGTTAGCGAAGATGAAATAGACGAACTGGATGAAGACCGAACAGTGAAGCATAGAAAACGATCACAGTCTTGGTGGTGAATTTTTATTGTTTTCTTAAGAGGGAGGAGCCAATTACTAGAGATGCCTTTCTCTAATGACCTTTTGAAGGCCTGAGGATTGACCATTAATATAGATAAATAATGCTAATGAACTATTTGAAAACAGAATTATACAGTGACTTCAGTGCGTATCTTATCGTGCTAGGGTCAGGAAAGTATCGATCTTTCACCCCCTCGACCACCTGGCGTGCATGAAGCCAGATGACTCATGCAAGCTTCCTGTTATGTTAAGACAATGGTCTAGATGGTATTGCATAATCTAGTATCTAATCAACTGTTCTGAAAACTGAAGATTACACTGTCTCTGGTTTGAGTTCGATTGGTCACGATATGCAGCTTTTGGCCACTTTGCAGATCTTGCCAAGCTGTGACTGACACATTTCTTGTGAGGTAGCCAGATGAGCCATGTAGAAAGTTCACTCGACGCCGCTTTCAAGTTTGTATCAGTTACTACGTGTTATTGAAGAACCAGTTTCACGCGTCATCAACAACTTGAAATAGTTTCGAAATGATTTCGGCTCTTTTGATAAACCACGGTTGTGACTCAGGTCTAAGAGGCGAAACTGTGGTCCACTACCAACCGCCGCACTCCCGGTAATACGTCCATATTAGGAAAATGTGTGTTTGTAATTTCGGGATTTAGTCCATTTTGGGAGACCCCATCTACTAAAGCCCACAAAATGATTAGAAGCTTCGAAATCTTTCGTTCGAGGTCTCTCGCCTCCTATATGTGCTGCTAAGACTCCAAAATTTGCTATCAACCGCTAACACAGCAATAATATCGCTATGGCTCCACTAAATGAGGAGGATACTCTCAGTTCAAAAGAGGAGAATCATTCTGGATCCAGCGCTAGTGATGACGCCTATCTCGAACTTCAACAAAAGATTCAACCAAAGAAGGGCTTCTTCCTTATGAAATGGCTATCAGGATCAAAACCCAAGCCGATCGTTGTAAATAATGATCCCTATCCACTCGCCAACGCTACTCTACTTTCGCGCTTGACTTTTGCTTGGATCGCTCCTGTGATAAAGAAAGGATACTTAAGAAGAATTGAGGATGAGGATTTATACAAGCTAGACGGCAGTTTTGCCATGAAGGAGCTGACAGAAAAGTTTGACCTGGCATTGGATAAGAGGATCGCAGCATGGAAAGAGAAGAACCCAGAAAAACCCTTCACGAAATGGATTGTCATCATGGCCCTTAATGATACTTTCAAGAGGCAGTTCTGGCTCGAGGCAGGTCTTGCGAAGATTTGTGCAGATTTGGTCCAAGTATTGATGCCATTATTGGTGAGAGCACTTATCAAGTACATTCAATTAATAGACTCTCCCCAACAGACCCAGAGCAGAGGACATGCTGTTGGATATGCCATCGGTATCTTTATCATGTTGTTGGCGAGCTCCATTTTGATCTCCCAGTTCTTCCATAACGGTATGCTAACTGGTGCCCAAGTGAAAGGTGTGTTGACTAATGCCATCTACAAGAAGTCATTTGTACTAAGTCCGAGGGCAAGATTTGACTTCCCTAATGGTAAGATTAACAGTTTGGTAATGGCTGACCTTTCCAGAATTGATTTCTGTGTAGGTACTCTCCATTTCATCTGGGCTTTCCCTATATCCTTTTCTGTTGGCTTAATAGTGCTGTGCGTTTACCTTGGTGCTCCTGCACTACTTGGTATCGCCATTATCTTGGTTCTATTGGGGTCTGTGTTTTACGTTAACGCCCAGTTGAAGAGGTTGAGAATAAAATCCACGGTGTTTATTGACAAGAGAGTGCGTGCAATCAATGAGATTGTGAATAACCTTAAAATGATTAAATTATACTGCTGGGAGAAACCCTACTTGAATACTATCAGAACCTTCAGAATCAATGAGAAGGAGTTCATTGGAAAAATTCAACAGTGGAGGTCTAACTTGAATGCTGCAATCAGTTCTGTCACCTACTTTTCTACGCTTGTTACCTTTGTGACGATGTTCTACACGGCGGGCAGTTCATTCCAAGCGTATAACATTTTTTCAGCCATCACATTGTTCAATATGTTGAGAATGCCCTTGAATTTGCTACCATTTGCAACAGCTCTTGCAGTTGACGCTTCTCTAGCTATGGACAGAGTCTCGAAGTTTCTTCAATCAGAGGAATGCGTTGAGAATGTCGAGAGATACTCTGCTACTGAATCTTCAAATTCTATTGAAATAAAGAACGCTGAGTTTCAGTGGGAAGTTCAGAACTACGAACTGGAGGAAAACAAGAATGGAAAAAAGAGGAAACCCAGTAAGGATGCAAAATTAAAGAAGGTGCAAACTACCGAAGCTAATATTGCTGAGACGCCAAGAGATGTCATCCAAGACCAGCAAGAGAAGACAGAAAGCGCCGCAGAAGAGTTTGGGTTTCCAGGCCTAGTGAACATCAACCTATCAGTTAAAAAGAATGAACTCGTGATAATCACGGGTTCTATTGGTACTGGCAAGTCCTCTTTGTTGAATGCCATTGAGGGTGCAATGAATAAGAAGTCGGGCTCTTTAAAGATTTATGGTTCTTTAACTTTCTGCTCTTACCCTTGGGTTCAGAATGCTACTATCCGCGACAACATTTTGTTTGGTAAACCATACGATTCCCCGAAGTATTGGGATATTGTTAAGAGTTGTTCACTTGATGTTGATTTTGAAATCTTACCAGAAGGCGACATGACTGAAGTGGGGGAAAGAGGCATAACACTTTCTGGGGGTCAAAAGGCTAGAATCAACTTGGCAAGAGCCGTTTACGCTGATAGTGATATTATTCTTCTGGATGATGTCTTGAGCGCTGTGGATGCTCGTGTTGGGAAGCATATTATGAAGGAATGCATCTGTGGCATCTTAGCCTCCAAGACTAGAGTTTTAGCAACTCATCAGCTGTCGTTGATTGATTATGCTGACAGAGTGATTTTTCTTGATGGCTCCGGAGCAATTGATATCGGAACACAACATGAGCTCTTGATAACAAACAAAGTATTTGCCAACTTGATGGAGTATTCGAGAGACAGCCAAAAGGAAGAAGAGCAAAATGAAGAGTTCATTGAAGAGATCGAAAATGAAGAGTTGGAGAAACAAAGAACCCATTTATCTAAATTTCAATCTATGACAACTGTTGGAACAGACATCGGGAAGGAGCAAGAGCACAGAGAAATGGGGATATCTGAAGCCAGAAGTTCAACTTCTATCTCATTTGGCCTATACACCAGTTACCTTGAGCTTGGTTCTGGCCTCAACAAGTGGATTTCAGTTCCATTGTTTATCATGCTTTTGGCTGTCAATGGTTTTTTACAGGTCTTCCAATCTGTTTGGCTTTCCTTCTGGCTATCTCACAAGTTTAACTACTCTGACCAGCTGTACACTGGTCTCTACACCCTTTTTGTTGTCTTGGCTACTATATCTTACTTTGTGTTATTTGCACTCATGGCTTGGGTGAACAATAAAGCTGGTTTGAAGTTGTTTAACCTCAGTGTGCAGAAGCTATTGAAAACTCCAATGTGGTTTATGGACGTTACACCAATCGGCAGAATCTTGAACAGATTCACAAAAGATGTAGACGTTTTGGATACTGACATGATTGAACAGTTGAGATTGTTCTTGAGTTCTACTTCTTTGGTTGGTGCAACTATCGTTCTTTCAGGTGTTTACATTCCCTGGTTTTTAATCTCTGTTCCAATCAGCTTTTTTCTGTACTGGTGCTTGGCTTCTTACTATAAAGCATCTGCTTTGGATTTGAAGAGATTGGAGGCTACCAAAAGATCATTTGTTTTCAGTCACTTTAATGAGTCCTTGAGTGGTATGAGGATCATCAAGTCTTACCATTCTGAGACAAGATTCAAGCTTCTCTATGAGAAGCTGATTGACAACATGAATGCTGCGTACTTCCTAACATTAGCAAATCAAAGATGGTTGTCGATTAGATTGGATGTGGTAAGTTCGCTTGTAACTTTGTTTGTCTCTTTGTTGTGTGTTTGTCAGGTGTTCAATTTGAGTGGTGCTTCTTCAGGTTTGTTGGTTTCATACATGATCCAGGTGTCCACTATGGTTTCTTTGATGGTGAGAAGTATGACTCAATTGGAAAACGATTTTAACTCTGCTGAAAGATTGTTTGAGTATGCCCGAGAGTTACCAGAGGAGGCTCCTTTCGATATTGAAGGCAGTAAACCAGGTCCCGAATGGCCAAAATCTGGTGCCATAGAATTTCAAAACGTTTCTTTGAACTACAGAGAAGGCTTACCGCTTGTACTAAAAAACGTAAGCTTTGCTGTTCAGGGCGGACATAAGATTGGTATTTGTGGTAGAACTGGTGCCGGTAAGAGTACTATTATGAATGCTCTCTTCAGAGTCAACGAATTGGCTGATGGTAAAATTCTACTTGATGGAATAGATATTTCCACATTGGGATTGAATGATCTTAGATCTAAACTCTCTATTATTCCACAAGACCCTGTCCTATTCCATGGTACCATCAGACAAAACTTGGATCCGTTTGGCAATGCTAATGATCTACAGCTTTGGGATGCTTTGAAAAGGAGTTGGTTGGTTGACGCTACTGCAAATGGTGTTGGTGCTTACAAAGAAGGAGATGGTTTGAACAATTTCCACAAGTTTCACTTGGACCAGATTGTTGATGATGATGGTGCCAACTTTTCCCTCGGTGAACGCCAATTGTTGGCCTTGACAAGAGCTTTGATTCGTAATTCCAAGGTTTTAATTTTGGATGAAGCCACGTCCTCAGTTGACTACGAGACTGATGCGATGATTCAGTCAACTATTGTCAACGAGTTCAAGGAGTGCACCATTTTGTGCATTGCACACAGATTGAAGACTATTTTGAATTATGATTTGATTTTGGTCTTGGATAATGGTGAGGTGATGGAGTATGACACGCCCTGGAAGTTGTTCAACAGTGGTGGTATCTTTACTGAAATGTGTGAAAGATCAAATATCACAGCTGAAGACTTTGAAGTTGCTGAATAGCTTTACATATATAATCATAGGTCGAGATATGAGTAGTGATGATTTTAATGGTATGGACCACACGCAACATTGGCAGCCAAAAAGGCAACATCAAAAATCATTTGGTGCATGTTTCTGTGAGACAATAGAGAACAAAGGTCATTATAACAGTTCCACTAGAATGCCAGCTCCAGTTAAGGCCATTATTCTTGATATTGAGGGAACTGTTGCTCCAATTGCATTTGTCAAGGACGTCTTGTTTCCTTACTTTCTAAACAAGTTGCCATCGCTTATTGGTGACTTGTCATTCCCGCTGAGCAGCAATTGTACGGATCCAATCAGCGAGATCGCAGCCCAATTCCCATCTGAGCACACTGGAACTGCTGACTCGCTGCAAAGTTACATTGAGTCTCTTGTTGGACAGGACATCAAGGATTCCACACTGAAGTCCCTTCAGGGGTTTGTGTGGCTGAAAGGTTATGAGTCCGGTGAGTTAAAAGCTCCTGTTTACCCTGATGCTGTTGATTTACTAAAAGCTTGGGCAGTTGCTGGTAAGAAGGTATATATATACTCCAGTGGGAGTGTGAAGGCCCAGAAATTGCTGTTTGGGTATGTTGATGTTGGCGAGGACAAGAGTGTGGATTTGAATGGGTACTTGAGTGGATACTTTGACATTACAACTTCTGGCCACAAGCAGGAGAAGTCAAGCTATGAGAACATTATTAGAAGCATTGGGTTCAAAGCTGACGAGTGCTTGTTTCTGAGTGATAACGAAAAGGAAGTTGATGCAGCGCTGGCTGCTGGGCTGCAAGCTCTTGTTGTTATCAGACCAGGAAATGCGGAGCTGACAAAGCCACACCCTTACGGTATTCACAATTTTGATCAACTGGAAAGTATATAGATATTAATTAGACAAGTCGCTCAGGAACATTATTCATCCTGGTCGTAAAGAATGTTGGCGGCGTACTCCTCATTCTTCTCACAGGCAAAGTATACCTGTATCACCAAGTTTCTGTCAAAACCCAACTCTGTCAATCTGGATATGGCAGCTTCATCTTCGGCGGTCACTGGGATTTCAATTGTCTCACCATCACCAGCAGCACCAGCAGCAGCACCCGAACCTTCGCCAGTACCCATGTCAAGACCACCCTCCTCGCTGAGAACCATTTGAATAAACTCCTCTGGGTTCTCTTGAATAAGAGCACCAATCTCTGGATATTGAGTAGTTATTTGCTGCAGAATCGGCTCAAGCATTTCAGGGTTGGATTGTATCATCTCTCTGAGTTGGCTCATACCAACAGCCCCTGGGCCAACACCAGCACTGGAAGCACCAGTAGGGACTCTACCGGAAGCAGCAGCTGCGGCAGACCCACCACTGGCAGGGGCAGCAGCTTGTGCAAACAGATCAGCACCATGTTCTTCATCTTCCTCATCTTGGACTGGTACATCTTGGCCCTCAGCTTGGATAGCAGCCTCAGTATCATCAGCCATTTCGTCATCTTCATCGTCATCATCGTCTTCCTCCAGGGCTTGTGGTGGTTGGGGAATCGCAGAGGAATTACTGGCAGAGATAGGCAGTCCAGTGAGGAGGTATTCAACAGCTCTGTCTGGGTTATTGAAAGCAGCTCTTAGTGCCTGCTCAACTTGGACACGCTCATAGCCCATCTCCATGATGTTAGCAATCGCAGCCTCACGCTGGGAACCAGTGGCAAAAGTTGATGCATCAAAGTCAGGGACCTGCTCCGTGGTAGTAGCAGCACCAGGAGGAGTTGTATGAGCTGTGGCTGAATCCGAAGAAGTGTCCTGTGGGACAGAAACATGGGCAGCGGTAGCTGGCGCCTCAGGAGCAGGAGTAGCAGCACTGGCAGGAGCAGCAGGAGCAGCAGCAGGGACAGGTGTGGCAGTCTTCTTCACAACAGGCTTAGAGACCATGAAGATGACCTGGTCATCCGCTTTGATCGATGTAGATGCGATTGTCTTGTCGTCCTGAAGCACCTTGCCTGAGTACACAAACTTGAGCTGTTTAGCCTCGATCCCCTTCACTTCAGCCAACTGCTGCTTAACGTCAGCAATAGTGGACTCTGGTTGAACATCCAAAGGGATTTTCTCCTTCTTAAAGTCCTTGAAGATGATTTGCATTTCTGTGATTGGCAGTCGCTGTGAGCTTTTTTTGATGGGTGGGTTTGGGAACTTGGATATCACCAACCACATTTGTTGATATTTTTTTTTTTTTTTTTTTTTTTTTGCCACTGGATTAAAAGATATTTGCCACCCCCACCAGACAACGAGTTCAGGGCGTGCCACCAGAATGAGCAGAAGACAGTTGAAGTACCGCATTGATGGAGCAGAGAACACTCCAACTATAGAAGATGGTGGCGACGCACGCGGAATCAGAGGCCCCAACAGTGCTCTGACCGAGTTCTTGAGACAACAGGGCATCAATGCCGAAGAGATTAGACAGAGACATCTTAGACGGCTTCGGGGTGAGAGCAGTGACGACGAAGAAAATCAGGAGGGGGAAGAACAGCAACTAGTTGGAAGTGAAGGAGCTCTTGCTACCGTCGTGGAGGAAGAAGTACCACTTGAAGTTGATGAAGATGAACGAGAGGAACTTGAGATTCGTATCGCTGCTAGAAGGAAGCGAAGGGCAGCTCGAGGCAAGAACGAAGATGACGAATACACCGATGACTCTGATGGAGGCGAGGAGGCTGAATCAGAAACGCCAATAGTAAAGCGCAAGATTATCGGAGAGGTCACGAACTGTTATGAGTGTGGGACAGAGTTTACCATTTCTTTACACACCAGGAACACCAGAAATCAAGAAGGTCACTATTGTAACAGCTGTACACTGACCCACGAGGAGAATGATAAGTTGACCAAGAAACAGCAGCTGATTTCAAGAAAGAAGAGACAGAGGCTTGCAGTGGCATTGTTAGATCGTCAAGATGTTAAGCTGCCCTCATTGCAAGATCTTGCAATCAGGAAAATCACAGACAAGATTGAGTACGTTGATGAGCTTGGTGAGATTGGATCTATTAATATGCAGAAGATTGCCCGTATATTGTGCAGAAATAGATCACTGAATGATGAGACCGTGAAGCTGTTCTTGGAAGTGAATTTGACCAAGCTAGAATTCTGGGATTGTTCTAAACTCACAAAAAAATCATATGACTCAATAGTTAGCTTCTGTCCGAATTTGAAGCAGCTCAAACTATTGATGTGTGGCCGGTTCCACAATGACAACCTCAGTTATTTTGGCAGCAACCTGCAACACTTGACAAGTCTGGAACTGGATGGCCCTTTCCTTATAAGTAACGATGCATGGCAGAGTTTCTTTACCCAGATTGGAACCAAATTGACTTGCTTCAAAGTGAGCAACACACATCGATTCAGTAGCGACACCTTCAAGCATTTCCTGGAGAAGTGTGGTGAGAACCTAACTACACTGAAGCTCTCGAGGCTGGATGGAATCAACGACAAGGAATCCTACGATATGATGCCGATATTCCTAACCAAACTTCAAGACTTGGAGATCACGTATCCACACCATGAGGATCTAGTCACTGATTCACTGCTTATTAACCTGTTGGGGATCAACGGAGAGTTTCTGAACCGGCTGGTTCTTGATGGATGTTCTGGACTCACTGACGAGTTCTTGATCAATGGTATCAAGCCATTCTGTATCAACCTACGTACACTATCCCTTCAGAGGCTAGATCAGATTACCAGTGAAGGATTTGTTGGGTTGTTTAATGACTGGAGATCTAATTATGGATTGAATGAAGTGTTTCTGACCCAGTGTTTTTCTCTTGGAGATGAAGGGATCATTGAGATGCTTCTACACTCGGGCGCATCACTAGTGGAATTATCGATTAATTCAGTGAAGGACCTATCGATCCTTGCTTTGGAGCTGTTAAAGTGTCCGCATTTGACATATCTTGACGCAGGGTTTGTTAGGGCTATTGATGATGATGTGTTGCAGTTGATTGGTAAGAACTGTGCGCAGCTGAGGGTGATGGATTGTTATGGAAACAATAGATGTACTTCGAAGGCGATGATCAGAGATGGATTAAAGGTTATTGGAAGACAGAGTGATGTTATCTGATTGATATATAAATAAGTACATTATTAGAGGCGGGTTTAATACGTAGCACCACCATTATATTATGCAAAGTCACTACTGTCAAAATTCATTCATTCATCATCATCATGGCCATCATAGTAGCCATTATTATTGTTATCATGACTGTAACCATCCTCCGCCTCACTATCTGAATCAGCCCTCATATTCATGATCAAACGCCTGTCTTCAATGTATTTATCCAGGAACTCCAACGATGCCTTCTGGTAATTGATTTTCTTGTCGAAGATCGGATCAATAGATCTTGGGTCATAGTCCTGACTCAGCAGGAAAGTGTTTGGGTTGATATCATTAATGAAGTCGAGTTCTCGTCCACTACGCAGTTGCTTGTCATCCATTTCGCTCAATAACTCATCACTCCCAAAATTCCCCAGCAGAGTGCTCAAGTCATCAGCTAGATCTACCTCTTGTGAGCTTTTGTAATAGTTGTTACCACTATCACTAGTGGCAGTTGTCAAATTATCCGACACGAGTGACTCAGAAGGATAATTGGATTTCTTAATAGTGTCTGTCTTGAGGGACTTCACAGCCACCTCATGGATATCCAATGCCCTTGTTTCGAGACGTTCTCTCAAGTTGATAAAATTTGGAATCGGATTGTTCAAGATGGTGTTGCGTAGAACATAAGCATGACGTCTCACTAGGAAGGCAAGTGTACGGCAAAGGAAGTTCAGGTACCACATGAGCTTCTTATCTTCGAGTCCTTTGAGAAGTTGGGCCTTATCGAAGGGGAACAAGTTGTAGTAACCATCTAGAAAAAATGTGAAGATATAGGTGCAATCAACACACAGCAACTTGAGGATTTCAATCAGTGTGAACCAAAATACGCTGAAAACCATCTGCACTTTTGGAGTGTGTGATCCAATTGTGTAGATCTCTGAAGGGATAGCTGCAAGACCTTTCTGGAAGAACTTGAAAAGCTTTTCAATAGGGAACTTGACAACGTGGTCAGGGAGAGACTCTTTCTCGAAGAGGTTGAAGGTGTAGAGGATAAACTCATGACATTGGTCATACTGTTCGCGAAGGCGCTTGTTTGTACCATCGAGGACATAGTGGTCTCCAAATTCACGAAACACTTCAAAGAACTCATAAAGAATGTCTGGTTTGTATTGTGGGAACCACACGTATCTAGAGGTAAACAAGTAACTATCAGCATAGGACTGCATTATTGGGAAAGTCTCTGGGACAAGGCTAGGATTCTCAAAAAGCACCTTGAGGTAGACACCTGGTCCGGCAGCTAGGGCAAAGAAGTCCGTATACGTGGAGTTTTGATAGAAACATGTCGTGTGTGATAAAAGAGCAGTCAGTTGAAAAGTTGTTTTGGAATTGGAGTCGGATGGGCTCAACAGGTTGCGTTGCACGGCATTAATACAGTCACCTCTGAATTTGAGGAACCATATTTCCAGTTTTGGTACATGAGCAAGGAGTACTGCTGTGGCCTGGAGCAAATTCCCTTGGAATAGATCTTTGTCAGTTGCTGACAAAAGGAGACGACGGTGGAGCTCTGAAAATATGTAGATTCTTGTAAATACTAGGGACATAGTCTCGCCCATGAACTCGTGGAATTTCTGTGGATTATACTGCGGTTTGTTAATTTTGTGAGGCAAGAGGGCCATCTCGTATGAACCAGTGTCCTCGTTGAACCGTGGTAGTGTGGTTTTGGGTAGTGCAAACCCCGGAGACGGGGAAGGAGAGTCGAAATGAGATAACGAAGCTGTTGATGTAGTGGTTGATGATGCCTCATTGTTGAACATTTTGGCTAGACGTTCAATTGGGTGGATGTAGCTATTCATCAAGAGCATCTTGGACTGATAAGTTAGTGGCGGATCTGAAGCCGTCGCCACTGACGAGTGGGGCGAGTTAGATATGCTTGTAGAGTGAGAGATATGGTTTTCTTGCAATGGTGGTGGCTGAGGGGAATGCGGTACTGTTCGCTGCTGTGATGGGGTAGTCGAAAGAGCTGGAGCAGGAGGCCGTTGGTACTGCGACCGTTGGTACTGCGGCTGTTTGTAGGTTGTCGCTCGTTGGATGTACATAGCTGGCCGTTGCTGGTGCACAAAAGGCTGGTGTTGATTCTGATGTTGGAGCATGCTGTAGTACGCGTTGTCAACGAAGTATGACTGCGACGGGAACGCACTTGCCACTGTAGCTATCGATGGCGGCAGTGATCGTTCTTGTTGACCAGAAGAAACAGCCTGCTGGGCCTGGCGCTCAGCGTGAGTCTGGCGGATGTTGTCCAGCTCATGTTCAGTGTAATCCAGGTAGCCGCAATCCACCTTGCGCGAGATACAGCGCTTGCACGACGGTAGTGTCTCGTCACATTTAATTCGTCTCTTTCGACATTGCGGACAGCCTAGACGCGAGTTCTTGTGCTTCCGGCGATGAAGCACCCTCCTCGTGTCTCCATCGGTGGGCGATGTGGTGCTGGATGACTGCGGCGTCATTTTCTCTTATCTTCTGTGGGTTTGTGAGCCCAACCGAGAAGAAGGAAAGAGTTCACAAGGAGATTATAAAGCGTTTGACACAACAACATTCAGGGCCTCCTCTTCTGAGTCCTGAATCGTGATCTCTGAGTGGTCGCGTTTGGCGGCGCTGACGACATCACGTCAACCCGCAGACGCGGTGATGCTTGTTTGGTGCAGGCAACTAGCCGCCCATGGCGCCAGAAAGGTGGTAGGGGCACGTCTATTCTACTTACAATGCTGTCTCTCACCCGGCGCTTATGGTGATTGTTTTTAAACAGCTCTATTCATATACACACAACAAGACTCAGCAACTCATGCAGGATCCACAACACAATCACCATCTTGGCCAACAGCTTCTGCGGCTCTGATAGCGTCTTGTTGGCGTCAATCCAGCCAAACAGAACCGTCTCAAGAACACTCACCAGCCTGCTAGTACTGCTGGGTTCGTCTTTGTTCATCATCCTCGTCACCTCGCCCTCCTCCTCCTCATAGCGTTCAACAGTGCTTTTTGTCCGTCTCTTTCGAGCACACGCAGAAGGTGCGGCTACGCGCTCCAGCTCTGGTATCTCTGTTTGAGGTAGGCTGCGCTTGGGAAACTTGGCAAACGATCTCAGAAGCCAACCGTGCTTTCCAGAAGCGTCAGAGCTGCTGCCGTAGGCATCACCGCCAACCAGGCCTGGTGGTGATGTCATGTATTCATTCTTGAGTTCAGCGGGAACCTCTAGTTCTTCCACATTGGGATGTGTTCTTTTTTTTAACTTTGTTAAAGCCCCCGGCTCTGCAGCCACGCGATCTCCACTGCCACCGCAGTGCGCCCTACTAGCAGGATCTTCTGGAATCTGATCCGATTGATGCCTCAACACGATTGGTGTGTTTTCTCTCGAAGCCGGAGCCTGGTGCGCCACTGGCCTGTTCGGACTATCAAGGTCTGTTTGATTTGTTTTTGTGATGTAGTAGTAGCCACCTCCTGTGATTCTCAACTCCTGATTACCCTGAGGTTGTCTGGTACCTGCAATGGAGTTTTCATATCCAATGGCAATAGTAGGCATTAGTTCAAACGACGAGTCATCCTGGGTCACTCTGCGGTCGAAAAAAGAAGAGCTAGCTGGGAAGCTGGCTCCGGGATCTTCAACCTTCTCTATTGGTTCCTTCTTAGACTTGAACGGATTCATCTGCTGGAACCTTCTTTGTGCTGTTGTCCTTTTTCGCTTCTCCTTGCCATCATTAACGAATACCAGGCTATGTGCAGATCTGCGCTCCTCTTTTGCATCTTGCATATTACCAACAGGAGCTCTGATCGTTGATCGTCTTAAGAGACCGAAATTTGGAAAATGAACGTTGCTGGAAAAGTTGGGCGGATGCAACTGCGTTGGGATAGTCTGGTGGACAGTTTGAATATCACCAAATTGTGGAGGAGTCTGGAAGTTGTTGTTGGGGCGGATAATGTGTCCCCCCCCGGTCGGCCGGGGAACTGGGCTCAGACTAGTGGACTTGTCAGATGTTGCATGTGGTTGATATGACAATGAGCTATGCTGTGGCGTAGAACGTCTGTATTGACTTGGAACGCCGCCAATGACTTCTCGCGGAATAGACATGTCTGATGAGCTCACAGGTTAACGGAACCGCCGGTGGACACTGACTGCGCGCAGTAGCAAAAGCTGGAGTCACAAATTTGCAGCTCCTTTGTTAACAGACACTTCTATCTGGACTCTGCAGAACAATATGTGACATAGTGGAAAACAAAAAGACACGGTTTACAATCAACAACAGGTGCCAAAACAGTGCTCTTTATTTTTTATTGAAAGATGGCTGGCTGCAGGTTGGCTGGCTGATGCATAATTGTTACTGAAACTCGTATCGGTAAGGGCAAGACAGGCTAAATGCAAGTGTGTCCAAACCAAGAACTTTAACTAAGGAGGATGGAGACTGGTTGTCGTCTATGTTGCCACACATGATTCATTCTTGTTGAATCATAGAGTTCCCTTTAGGATTCTCCTCAGATACAAGATATCGGTTTAAGACCGAGTGGTGAATAAATCTAACACCTTAGATTACATCATGCCTTCAAATCTCTCGAGATAGTCAGCTATGTATAATAACTTTGTAATAGAGTTGTTCACTCTATTTATTTATCAAAGATCAAAGTAGTATACTACCGATAGATTTGGTTGGTATCCACACATAAAAACACTCGCTCAAGCAGGGACGGATGTGTCTTCAACAAGATCAAGACCTTATAGCCTCAGACGACACTACTGCCTTCTGTAGGTCAGAATAGTTCTTGACTAGATAACTCCTCGGTGGATCAAGACGCCACTGGAAGAACAAAAACAGCTTTCGGGAATTCAGATTATTTTTTCAGTATCTCAAGATATTCAAGCATATCAAGCCCTGGACAATTCGGGGTTCTTTTGTATTCAATAGTGTTTCAGAGACGTACGCCTCAAATTCTTCTGGTAGCATATTTCATAGTTCTTATTTTCATATTTGTTGTACAGGAAACTTTTCACAGCATACCACTTCACACTTTAAGATTCATCAATTACCTTGAGATAGCAAAAATTGAGGATCAAGCCAAACAGATTCCAGATACAAAGATTCCCGACCCCAAGGTTAACGAAACAATTGTACATCCTTTGGGACCAGCGCCAAAGAATCTTACACCCCCTCCATGTAAGTTAAGAATCAGAACTATCAAATAACATCAAGAGATGCCTGACACTTGAGCATCAATCAGCAATTCTCAACTTCTGTTGAACATTCTCGCCTTGAACTTTCAGGTAGCGTTATTGAGTAGGCCAAGATACTGGAAGAAGGAACTACATGATGTACCGAGCATCTCCACTAAATGGGCTTATGGTCCAATATGAACAACAACAATCAATTATAGGTGTTGTGGCTCATTTCTACCTCAATGAAGCTGGATACTCAGAACGAACCATTGGGTTAACAGAAGTCTCCTTAAAACAAGACACTGCAGAAAGTATTTACAAGAGATCAGCCAAGGTACTCTCACAACTTGGGATTGCTGAAAAGATCTGTCCTCTTAACAGAGATAGTGCCTTTAAAAATCATGTGACTTTGAGGAAGCCTTGGTAAATATTGTCTCATTTCTGGTTTCTTAACACCTGTTCTGTAACAGTTATCGACTTGTTTAGTTTCTTCCTAGCCATGAGGGAGAGTCCTAACGAATAAAGACGCTATCTCATTGTTATTGAAAAAAACGTAGAGAAAGAGAAACAGGACGCGTAGAGTGTAGTCTAAATTGGGAAGCTTCCTATCACGAACAAGAGAATAGAATGGTTATATCGGAGGATTAAGTTCATTATCATTATCCGCAGATTACTGTTACGGATAATATAGAGTTAGAAACCTGCTATCTCTAAATACCGCTACCATTTCGACTACTTCTTGCTACCCTGACTGTAAACGCCATAAACCAAAAAGGAAGCTCCCAAAATTAGTGTCTCTGTTAGCATGCAATTTTTGAAAGGTATTATTAAATCATCATCACAAACATCTAGAATTAGTATTGTGAGAATTTCGGAAAATTGGACTTAATAATTCATATGATGGGTTAGGATCTATACTCCCCACTGTTCTCTATATCAGACGATATCCTAGTCAGGTGAGACATGAGGAGACGTCGGATGAGCTGAGAGTTATGAGATATAAATAGGACTCAAGATAGTCAAAGAAAGAAGAGAGAAGAAGAGAGGACCAAAAAAGAAAAGACGAAAAAGAGAAGACAAAAAAAAGAGAAGACAACAGAACACCGAATAAGAAGAGAATATAAGATAAGAGCTACTGAACAATCCACTAGCGTCCGGTCGAATAAGAATCCTAAGCGAACCATAAACAATTAGATAAGTAACATGACAATCGGCCAAAGCTTTACAAATATCAATCGCATCTTTGGCCGAGTGGTCTAAGGCGCCCGACTCAAGATCGGGTTCCGTAAGGAGCAAGAGTTCGAACCTCTTAGGATGCACCATTTTTTTAAGAAAATTATATTCTCTGAGTGTTACGCTCCCCGACGCATGGAAGCCGAATATATGTCCGACATAGAGACATATATGTCAAAAGTCTTACAGATTCGATAGTTTTGAGGCATATACCAAGAATAGGCCATTGCTTGCGGCTCGCTTAACGCAGTGAGGGCTTAACTTCAGAGAGTGAGTGGTGAAATTTAGGCGGTCAGCATCAAGAGCGAAGCAAATATTTGGGATACACTCAGTGCTGGCATATACTGAGTATATCACCTATAGTAGCTGTATCGCACTGTTTCCAAGACCAGCCAGTAAACAAAGTTTCTGCTATTTGATTGCGAACATTTTGTGATTAACCGTGTACTAGTATTATAGACTCGCGAAATGTACCTACAACGTGTGGTGCTAGGTCTAAGCTCTTTTCTGAAAAGCTAGGTGCTAATGAGTTTTTGGCAATGGTACAAGACTCTTTTCGAATTGTCAACCTCTACTGCATTTATTGCCTTAACAGATGCTAACTGCAAGATCATGTTGAGACAGGCAAACAGAGAGAAGCCCAGTACATATGTTTATCAAAGAGCTTATTTCATTCTGGATGGGCGTGGGTTTTCCAGATTGATCACCAAATAGTTTTGACGTAGAAACCGCTGGTGCTTGAATAGACCCCCAGTTTGACTGAGTGTAATACTTGCTCTTTGAATTTGCTAAGTTGATTTTATTCTTCTGTATTCCACTCCAAGGAAAAAGCCTGCTCTGTAACCTATAGTAAAACCAGAACGTGCTTGAATGTTCGCAGTCTCAAGAATGTAAGTGACAAAGAGTTTTAGCAAACAAACCGTACGAACAGCCTTAAGAATGAATTAATTGTGCAATAAGCTTACACTCACTGAAAGTTGCATAGTTGTATAAGAATGTGGTTCCATTTTGGGCTTCAGTGTGGTTCTATGGATGTGGGGTACGTGCGTGAGATTCCGGTCCTAAGTACCACGATCTTGTCACGCTATTCCATCCTTGGCTAGCGAACCAGTCGCACTGACCGGAGCAGTACTGATAGTATTTCCAATAGCTATATTTGCCGCAAGACTAAAGGTGGGCCCACAAGCGTTCGTCGCACCTCCTGGGGACCTGATTTGGAACTTCTAAGATTTTCCGAAGTAACAATAAACTTTACAGGCTCACAACTACCTCCAACACGGAATTATGAACGGTTGCGCCCTTTTAATGAAGTAGTAGCAGCCAGCTAGACAGACAGTCAGTAAACACACGCCACCGTGCAGTGCTTAGTGCCGTACGTTCATCATAAGTGACCTATAGGTATAATATAATCTCGCAGTTTTGTGGAAAAGTGGAAAAAGGTGATCGCCGAACATGTCATGCTAAAATTAGGGGCGAGTGAAACGCAGGTACAGCGTAAAAAGAAACGAGGAACTGCAAAAAAATGGAGGAATGACGTAGATAACAGAAGTTTTTCCGGTAGCTTAGTCACATGATTGGGGAAGCACTTAGCGTATATACAATTTTTTGCTCGAATGATTCGTGTACGCACCGGTTCATACAATCTGTGTCGTTGCTCTATCTATCCTTAGGTTATTGGGCAGGGATTGCCACCCTTATTGAGATCTCTGACGTGCCAATAGACCGGAAATCACGGAACATTCTAAAACTCTGACCAAGTCTGACCGACTGATTGATATGAAGTAAGGGTTCTAAGCCCCGAGCCCAAGAGTTTGGTCTAAATCCACGGCGTATGTCCAAAGCTGTTACAAGCAACTGCAGAGGACTGCGCATAATCATAAATCCGATCTATAAGCTCAAATGCGTGGCGTTTTCAACGCAAGGAAGAAATTTTTTAAAGTTTGACGCATGAGTTTGCTAGAAAAAAACCATCAATGACGAAAAATGTATCAAAACTTTTCTGGGGTGCGTGCATTTTCATGAGTGCAATGTGATTTTTGCAACAGCAACTGGTCAAGTGGAACCCGTCTTTTCAATATCATTTCTCCAGTCACAATATAGTGGAATCAGCCAAGGAGTCTAGTCTTTAAAGCTTCCAACCCAATATCCACCATGTCCCTATGTCTTTCCTACCACTTTTTGTAGACAGTTTCTTCGACCATAAATTCATTGACAAAGGGTTCCGTCCACCTATCTTAAAAATATACCGAAGAAAAAAGTACGGCATTGAGGGGAAAAAGATGGCTGCAAGGCCTGGCATTTTTCAAAATAGCCTAGTGGCAGAGTAGTCACATCTCACGAGCCCTGGAGAAGTCATTGCGCAGCAACATGTTGTGGGCGAACGCCATCCCTTGGGAGCATCGATCCTGTACTTGTGAGCGAGCCTTGAATCTGCAGTCTTAGGAACTAATGAGACTTCAGATACCTGGGCGTCCCTGTTATCTCTAGGCATCTTGGCTATTCTTTGTAGATACTGTCGGGATCTCGCTGTCTAATTTCCTGTAGTTGTCCGCACTGGCATGTACGTGAAAGTTTCATTACAGCATAACCTGACAGTTTTCTGGGAACTGGTGCACAACGGCACTCTGGAAGAAAATTGTGACTAAAATAAATTCACTAGGTGCAATCAAGCTCGCAACGCTTACATGCACTAACTGTTGAGTTCAACCAACCACTTAACCTTCTTACCCATCAACACAGAAGCTAGCAGATGGACTAGTGAGAGGTACTTGGGGTTCACCCTTAAGGTAGATGGATAGGCGCTTAGTAAGCGCCACACAGCAAAAAAACAGATGTGTAGATAGGTTGCAGTTGAAGTGGTTTCCTCCAGACTGTAAAACTAAAAAATATTGTGCATGAACACAATCACTTGCGATTTTTCGGTACCTTAGTCAAGACGCGTATAAAATAAACACCAATTCTAACAAAAAATGAGTGCACTTTAGTCCTCGTTCAGAGACACAGCTCATAGTTCCATTTTGAAACTTGACATCGATGCATGGACCAGCTCTCGGTAGCTCAGATGCAGCACAATGCGAAAGTGACAGCGCGTCTGACCACCCCAGACCAGGCGATAAAGGTACTAGAAAAAATGGGAGAAAGACCAGGAAAAGACACAAGAACTCAAGGCTAGGTGAGTATAGGTGATACGTCCAAAAAGCCCTCGGGCCTGAATACTAACAACACGGATATAGGATGTGCAGAGTGTCGCAGGCGCCGAATCAAGTGCGACGAGGCCATCCCGGTTTGTAAAAACTGTACATCAAAGTCAATGCGGTGCTCGTATTTAGACTATTCATTTGAGGAAATAGACCATATTAGACGAGAGCATATCAAGAGGGATGGTGGTGATCCAGACCTAGAGGAAAACAATAAAGGAGTCCATCCCTACTACCTCAAAGATAAGAGTTTCCAAGGCCCAATAACCCACTTTGTGCCTAACCCAGTCATCCAGAACATAGAGGAAACCCCTCCTTCTTTTGATTTGGTCTCAGAAGTTACGGACTTCGCACAGCAACACCTAGTGGATCAACAGGGAGAAGAATTCGCCCCACCTTCGGCAAGATTCTTCGACCACCCGCACAGGAATAGCCACACCAACTCATGGTCTGATTCATCAATCCAAGAGACATATGATGGCCTAAATACACAGCATTTTGAAGATTTTCCCATCCAGCAACACCTTCAGCATGAGAATTCCCTTTCCGACTTTGCCTTGGAGATGGACCTCCAATCATCTTTGTCTTCTGTTGCCAACTTAAGCGCCTTTCCCGGATTGGAAACTATTGATCCAATTGCACTATCTTCTGAAGAGCATTCACAGAGAAGAGACCGAACTAATGGGTTCAGCAACCCTTGAGAACTAGAGGCCTGTCAAAGAATGGCACTACATTATTACAACTTGGTATACCACTCAAACTTCAGACTCGGATTCATTCACATTTTGTTTTCTTTTCTTCCAATGCACTGACTTTTGGAATAGTTGTGTGGATACATCTTCCAAACCTCTCTTTCACGCAAGAAGATCATTACAATGCTGGCCTCCCAAGCTCTCCTCCCTAATAATGGGATTGACATTCAGGAAGGACCTGTATTCATCGAAAGTCCCTCATGTCTCATTGACTACAGGAAGGAGCTCACATGAAGCTGAACGTTTGGGTTCCAATGGTTGCCCAAATAGTTTGGGCTAGTGTTGTTGATGCGATTGGTTATCTACATTGACTAGCTACATGGATAGCTGGTGTCTGACCCTACCAGACTGGTGCCCTTTTTTAATTCTCCAAAACAGGTTAATAGCTTCAAAGCCTTCTAAGGTCATTGAACATTAGGAGTGAGCGAAATTCATCTGTCAATTGAAAACATCGATAAGTGGGCTTCTCATGGGAGTTGTGTGAAGTGACAAGAGTTGAGACAAAATCCATAGCATGTGATATACGTATCTTGGTATACTAAATTGTGATTGCGTAGAGCTGAGTTTGCTGAGTTGTACCGCTTACTCGGTATACCCTATCCAGTATTCAGATAGTCCCTGATCCGGGTATAAGTGTGGGTTTGATTCTCCGTTGTGCTACTGCTCCAACATTCTGGGTAAGAAAGTAGATGTTTCTTTTAAACTGAAAGAAGTAAGATAGCAATAATGGAGCCAGAAACAACGTCTATATAATATAATTAAGAGACATATTTCAAAAATATAGAGAATAGACAACACTTTTTACAAACATGAGGCGAAGAGGAAATAATCGAAATGACTGCGCCGCAAAATATAAATAATATCGATAGAGAGTAAAAAAAAGATCGAAAGTTGGTCTTGCGAACAGTCGTGTAAAACTACCATAGAGTCGGTTATACATAAGTTATATATGGTGTTTGGGTGTGTCATGTATAGCTTATAAATCCCTATGGATTTATTGCAATGGTCTTTTTTTCTGTCCCAAATCGAAGAGACTAAGTCCAATCAAACACCCATGCATGTATCAAGATTAGATGTCTAACTTCTGGCAGAAACCCGAGAAAAAGAGGGACAGTTATCTTAGCAGACAACATTTAGTTTTAGGTACTATCCGGATATTATTGTTGTTATCCAATTAGGTCCTAAATAACGAGCTACATCAATCAGAACCTTAAAACACGTGAAGTCATGTGACTGATTTTTTGGCATCAACTTTTTTAGACTCCAATCCGTCCTGATTAGGAAAAGGTAAACAAACACACACTCTCACTCTCTCAAAAGTGGACACTATCAAATATGTCCAAGCTAACAGATCATCCTTACTATGGGAAAACACAGTTCGGTGAAATGCGGCCAGAAGAAGATAGCAAATTCAAGGTGATAAGCACCTCTTTTGAAACCCCATATGACACTGTCAAAAAGAGGCAATCACAGGTATCACTGGATCGAAGACAACTTAGAGTTCCAAACTCACAGATAGACACACTTAACACAGCAAATACACAATATAAGGTAGTTAGTGAGGCTCCTAAAAGGAGAAAAGCGGATGACCAGGTGAAGCTCGTGGTTGTTGGTGATGGTGGTTGTGGTAAAACGTGTTTGTTGATCTCGTATTCGAGAGGAGAGTTTCCTACCGCGTACGTGCCGACCATCTTCGAAAACTATATTACCAACGTTGAAAGTGCCGACAAGAAATTAGTGGAGCTTCAGCTATGGGACACAGCGGGACAGGAGGAGTATGATAGATTGAGACCGCTATCATACCAGAATGTCAACGTTATATTGATCTGTTACTCAGTTGCAAGTACCATTACTTTGAATAACGTCAAGGAGAAATGGGCACCTGAGATCTCTCACTTCTGTCCTGATGTCCCTGTGATCTTGGTTGGTACCAAGTCTGATCTTCTACAGAACCGTGATTTTCTCCTCAATAACACACAGTCTGTTAGTTATGAAGCTGCCGAGGAGATCGCGCACTTGATCGGTGCCAAGGCACATATTAGATGTTCTGCCAAAACGACAGAAAACATCAGTCAGGTTTTCAATGTTGGTGTGGATATTGGATTGGAGAGTAGCCGTCTGACAAAAGAGGAGCCGAAGAAGTCATTGAAGTCGAAGCTGCTTAAGAGGGCCACAGAAACCAATAATATTTACATTACTGAGTACCATAGACCACAGCAAGGGAGAAGAAGGCGCCGCTGCAATATCCTTTGACATATAGAAGTCTACGTCAAAAAATAATTACCTATGTCCTTTTGTAGAAGTCACTCAAATATGATCCTTTTGGCCCGCATTCTAAAGTTCCAGATGTAGCACAAGACCATACCGCCACCAATAGCACCGACAGTGGCCAATGAGGGATACTTGAACTGTTCAGGCTTGTTAAAGATCAACGTGGAAACGTATCCTAGCAGAAGGAAAGAGTTGTTGAAAATCTCCTCAAAGGAAGTTGCGTTAAATCTTTGAAAGTCATCATCTATGTAAAGTTGAATAGAGTTTTGGAGCGCCAGATCAAAACTCCATAAACCGATCCTAGAGACAGGAATACAGATACATATCACCCAGCGTGTGTACTCATATTTCAAAAAGAATGCAACAGCTATTGGGACAAGTGCTATGAATTCAAAAGTAATTGCAAAAAGCCCAGTGTTGATAAGACCCAGTTTGTTTGTAACAAGAGGAAAAATACCAACAGCGAATAGTTCAAAAACAGTAGAGACGGACTTCAAGACACCAATGGAGAAGTTAGAAATGTCATCGAATGATAGCAGGTATGCCACCGTGGAGCCACCGAACGATAAAACTGTGAAGTAAGTCATGGCAACTGCAATCACGAACATGGACAATGGAGTTTTGACAAAGATCATGAACTCTTGCCAGAAGGTTAGTCCCTTAGCTGCAAGAGGCATATCAACCTCAAGATCATGATTACGAGAGTCAAGTTGTAATTTTGGAACCGAGTTGTAGATGCCCAAAATTGCTGTGAATTCAACTTGACTAGAAACTAAAAAGGACACAACGAAGAACACAGCAGTTATCTCATGGTTGGTGAGAGAAAGGAAGGTCGAAATAAAAAAGGGACCAACAAGTTTGCAGAAGAGATCAATAGATCTAAGCTCTGTATTGAGTTCAATCAAAAAATCCTTATCCTTCCCGCAAATTTTGACAATCCAATCTCTTGATATAGATATTTTGTTTGCAATACCTGACATAGTCTCAACGACACCACAGACAATCACAACACACAGAGACACGTTCTTGATTGCATTGTTATCCTGAAAGAACATGAAGGTCAGTAAGAGCGTCACTGCAGATATGATTGCAAAGGATCTCTGTACGAATATGGTCTTTTTGATAACCTCCAGTCTCTCACCCTTGTTCACAATCTTGGTCAAAGAACTGGTGAAGAAAACACCCGCTACAGTGCAGCATAATGAAAACAAGGAAGGCTGAAGTAAACTATTTGGATACAGGTTGATGATGAATAAAATGATACCAAATTCATAGATCCGGGCGTTCCAGACATAAAGTGAATGTGAGATATAGAGTTTCCTCTTAATATTTGATTTGGTTGATGAGGTGAGCGGTGTGGACGGCAGAGGTTCGTTACCTTGTTGCGCGCGTAGCAGAGATGTAGTCTCTGTACTTTCATATTCTTTGGCTGTTTGCATTTGATCTGACTGCTCCCAGTTGTGCTTAGTGCTTGACAATTAAATGGGTACGGTACGGATACCAGATAGGGTCGTGATGTGAAGGACGTTTGTCGATGAGCAGAGTCTGACTAGGAAAATCGATGGCCCATAATATAGATACAGGCCCGGAAGAGTAGCACTTCTCACGTGATTCCCACGTGATCTTATCTTATCGCCTCATTGCGTCATCTTCAAATATGTGGTTATACGAGTTCCGGCTAGGGTAGGCCGGAAATGGCCCTTCTTTCCTATAAAATCTGGTTTGCCACCCTTTACTTTTCCCCCTCCCTTCTTAACAGATAACAACAAAATCAAACTATGAAACAAACCGCTCTTCTTCCTATCGCAGTGCTGGCCGCTGTCGCCCATGCTCTCGTCATTCCTCACATTGACAGCCAAGCAGTCTTCTCTGCCGTTGATACTGTCAAGACCAGTGTCAAGGATGTGGCTGAAGCCACCAACGATCAAGCAATCATTGACACCGCCGTTTTGAACCAATACTTGAACAAGCCTGAGGATGCTGCCGCTTTAATCTCTACTGAGAGTGCTGGCCGTAACATTATCCCTCACCGTTACATCGTCGTCTTCAAGAATGGCGTCAAGCCAGAGGAGGCTGCCTTCCACCAACAATGGGTTGCTCAAGAGCATGTTCAAGCTGCTCAGTCATTGCTGCAAGCTGAGCCAACTCACGCTTTCTTCAAAGAGGTTGAAGCGGAGTCAGTTACTGATGTATTGGGAGGTATCTTGGACCAATTTCACATCGATGGATTGTTGTCTGGTTACTTTGGGTACTTCTTGGACGACACAATCGAGTTGATACGCCGCAACCCATTGGTCGAGTTTGTCGAGAAGGATTCTAGAGTCTTTGCTTCGGAGTTTGACACTCAAAACGGTGCCCCATGGGGTTTATCCAGAATTTCCCATCGTGAGCCATTGAGCTTGGGTTCTTTCAACAAGTACCTCTACGACAATGAGGCTGGTGAGGGCGTTACCTCTTATGTCATTGATACTGGTGTGAATGTTGACCATGTTGAATTTCAAGGTCGCGCTAAGTGGGGTATGACCATCCCAAGCGGTGACCAAGACCTTGATGGCAATGGGCACGGTACTCATTGTGCTGGTACCATTGGTTCTAGGCAGTATGGTGTTGCCAAAAAGGCAGACATTGTTGCTGTCAAGGTTTTGAGATCCAATGGTTCTGGTACCATGTCTGATGTGGTCAAGGGTGTTGAATTTGCTGCTAATGCTCACGCTCAGGCAGTCAAAGACAACAAGAAGGGCTTCAAGGGTTCTACTGCAAACATGTCTTTGGGTGGTGGTAAGTCTCCAGCTTTGGACCTAGCTGTTAATGCTGCTGTCCAAGCTGGTATCCATTTCGCCGTTGCAGCTGGTAATGACAATGCCGATGCATGTGAGTACTCCCCAGCTGCGGCCGAAAAGGCTGTTACTGTTGGTGCCTCTACATTGTCCGATACCAGAGCTTACTTCTCCAACTATGGTAAGTGTGTTGACATTTTCGGACCAGGCTTGAATATCTTGTCTACCTACATTGGCTCTGAGACTGCCACTGCCACTTTGTCGGGTACCTCTATGGCTTCTCCACATGTTGCTGGTTTGTTGACTTACTACTTATCTCTATACCCTGATACCAAGTCCGAATTTGCTGGTAAGGGTGGTATCACTCCTGCCCAACTTAAGAAAAAGATTATTGAATACTCCACTAAGGACAAATTGTCCGACATCCCAGAGGACACACCAAACTTTTTGATCTACAACGGTGCGGGTCAAGACCTGGCTGAGTTTTGGGGTAAGTCTGAGACTGACACTGAGTCCATCAAGGATGCTGCCTCTGAATACGTGGATGCTGTATTCGAGCAAATTGAAGCAAATGCTGAGCATTTGTTGGAGGATGTTAGGCAATTCATTTCTCAAAACATTTAAAATGCTGTTAGAGCTACTGTTTAATTACTAATCTAGTGCATCTTGGGTGGGTTTTGCTTCATAGGTCGGTTTTCCAGTTTTTTGATGATTTTTACTTCTTTTATGGCAATTATTTGGCTTATCCACATCCAACTTCAACTCCTTGTGATTTTCAAGTTGGCAATGATTTTTTTATGACATTTTTTAGTACCGAGTACATGGGACTGTTCTATCAAGGACTGGTACATGTGGTTTGATGAATTTACAGATTAACACGATTCGTATGTAAGATAGCTAGCATTTGGTCGGGCCACGAAATTTACGTTTCTGACTGCGATGGCAAAATCTATCCAGACAGAAATGTACTCGCTAAGAAACCACTTATACAGTGTCAAGCGTTGAGCTACAACAGCATGACAACAGGAAAGGTAATCGAGTTAGATTTCGAGGAGAAGATCGAACTGCCAGTGGCGGCCTTTCCGCCTTTCAAGCTTCGATCTTCAATGGTTGACACTGATCCTGTGATATGGGTGCATCTGATAGAAGTTTATATCCAGTACGTCCAGACCATCATTCAGATGACACGGCCTATAACAGAAAGGTCAGAAGAGCAATTGTTCCTCTTTGTAAAAAGTTACCTGCGTGAAACTGCCAACGAGCAGGGTCAGATCTTGTCACTTGGTTTGATCAACCCTCAAATCACCGACAACTTGGATACACTCAAAGCGTGGATTCTTGAACTGATCAAGCAGTTTGGGGTTCTTCAATTGAAGCTCAATGGCGCTAGTCTCTGGGACTTTGCCAGGATATATGCACCAAAGCATTCCAAGGTTGTCAGAGGAATAATCAATGGAACATTCAAGCCAAAATCTAAGAGAACAATCAGTTCGGTCCTTGGACTACAGAAGCATATCGAGCATTTAGTGACAAACGGAAATTTTGGCAAACTTGACATCCAGACTCTTGCAATTCTTTTAAATGAGAAGGGTTGCCTGGATCAATCATCAAAGAAATCGAAGTCCGATTTGAGTGGGCAGAAACTGATTAACAAGAGAACTCAAAAAAATGGAGGCATTAAGCAAGGGGTATTTGCTGAAGACTTTGTGAATATTCAGTGGTTTGAAATTTTGGAGAAGTTATATGCTAGAGGAGAGGGACACTTTGCATCTCTTTGTAAAGACTTGGGCGTAATATCCTTAGTCTATTGCTCCACACCCAAAGTGGCGTCCTTGGCAACTGAAATGAGCATTTCATCATACAGAACTCTATCCCTTTATCCTTTACTTGCGGCAATTATTACCAGTGGTTCCTTTAAGACACTTCACCCAGGTTTGTCACAGAAACTCCCATTTCTTTCAACTGCTCCAGCCACCAAGGCTCCTGTGAATCAAGAGGATGTGAAAACTCTGATTGAACTATTTCCAAATTTAACTGTTGAGCATACTGAGAAATTGCTCAGAAAGAAAGATCACGATGTTGAGAGTCTCACCCATATGCTGTTGGAGGATCCAGCCCTTTGCGTCCCCAAGGAGAAAGTATCATCGCGTCATGTTTACAAAGACGAATCTGGAGATGTTGAGTTCATTTCTCAGAAGAAGCTTATTTCGTCAAAATCTGTACCTCATGTTCCTGACGAGCATAAGAATAAGACATTGACAGCTGCGTTGAGATTGATGTATGAAGCTGACGACGACGAGAGAGATGATACTTATGACGAGGCGGAGGTGACTGCAGTAAGCACAGAACCATCGAACGTCGAAAAAATCGAATTGTACCTATGGGACCTTTTCAAGAAAGATCAGGCTATTTTCGGTAAGACTGATAGAAGGAGCAGACAGCGTAAAGAAATGAAGAATGAAACTGGTTGGTCTGATGAGCAAATAGAAGGCTGGGCTAAGATGATACAAAGGAGCCCAAAGAGAGCTAAAATTTTGGAGGAAAAGTATATGTTCAAAGGCAATAAGCCTTGGAAGTCCAGCTTTTTCAAGGGTGATGTTCCAAATGTGGATAGATCAAGAAAAGATGATCAAGGTGAAGAGGTCCGTAAACAGGCAAAAGGTGAAGAGAAACCCAAAGGACATAATGTCGAAGCTGGTACCGATACCAAGAGGCAACACGCTAAGAATGAAAAGAGTAAAGTATCCAGAGCCAATCACAATAGAAAATCTGGTCATGACAAGAAGATTGCCAAAGGTTACTGAAGATCGATCTACACATCATCTAGGTTCTATTTAGTATGTCTATTCATTCAATAACTTTTCTTTTCTTGGTGTTCCCTTCCAATTCTTTCCACATAGCATCATCGTCCTTATCAGTGAAACGTGGTCTCTGTATCTTCTTCTTCTTCTTCAGCTCTCCACCTGTGTTTACCTGAACAGTCTCTGGCATCACATCCTTGGCATCCAGCAACCAAACGCAACTAAGTTTGGAACCGACAAATACTTTAACAGTCTGTTCTCTTGATTGGATATTGAAAGCCCTGACATACCGGTCTAGAGAACCAGTTATCAACAAACTGCTGTCACCTTTCAAGGATGTGAAGAGATCTTGAACAGCACCAACCGAACCCTTGTATTTGGCGACAAGGATACCCTTCTCAACATTGAAAAGAGCAGTTGTAGCGTGTGTGTCTGAACAAATAATCTCAGTTTCGTTTGGAGTGACAGCAACACAAACCAGCGGCTTATCCGAAATCTTCTTGTCAAAGAGGGGTTTCTTACCATGCACTGTATCGTACTTTCTCACCTGTCCATACCTCGTGGTAGTGATCACTTGCCACGAACTCTCTGTATGAGAGGGAAGCTCCACAAACAGAATCTTTGAGATCCAGACAGGAACTCTTAGCCCCAGTTTATCATTTTTCACATTCTTTGCTTGATATAGTTCTTCAATCTTTAGTGCCTTGAAGAAAACGTCGTTGCTATCTGCTGCAAATAACCTTATAATCTTGAGGTCATTCTCCTTACCTCCGTATGCATAAATTCCTCTCTGTTGTGGATGTGGAACAAATGTAGAAACAGGAGCTTGGACTGATATGCTAGCTCTCTTAACTTCATCAGTGTAGACAGTCTCAAGGTCTAGCAGTGTAATTTTCCCCATTTCTGTTGCAACTACTATGATACCATGGCTTTCAAATAAGGCAATAAATTGGTCTTTGTTGTCACCAGATTCAGTAACAAGGTTATCTGAAATGGTGTTGATAAGATCATAAGTCTCATTCTGCTTGTAGATGGAGATACTACCGCTAGCTCTGGCCGCAACAACAATGGAGGTCTCTGATGATGACGGTTGGACAAGTATGAACTTCTGAACTCTATTTCTAATACCTTCTGGGTGGAAGGTTTCAATCTTGTCTGGTTGTGGAGCATTTTGTACTGAGGTGTCTGTACCTCTGATGCAAGTAATTTCTGAAGTTTCAGTTAGTAAACAGTCTCTGTGTTCATCCGAAAGAGCCTGTGCATACCTTTCAAACTACCGTTATCGTCTGCAGCAACCAATAGTTTCATTACGTTTGTACAACCCTCAACGATGCTTATGTCCTGGAAGGGCCTATAAAATTTTCTTTTGGCACTTGGGGTTGGGAGCGATGGCCGATGAGATGATTATGTAATCAATATTTGTTCAGCTGTTCAGCCTGTTTCAGCCTGTCTACTCTGAGCTCTTACGTTGTTCTTCGTTCTTCATTAAGAGATCTTTGAATATATATCAAGCAGTCTCTTGCTTTTGCTCGGCGGTTATCACGGATAGACAGTGAAATTCGTTATTGTAGGCGGATTTCCATAGTCTCACCTTACCGTCATCACCAGAACTGCTCAAAATGGTACCTGTCAAATTCCATGAAACAGACCAGACCTCACCCTTATGATCGTCATGCTCGCTTAGCAGCTCAACTTCAATAGATACAGTTGGTTTGTCTGAGTTCTCCAGTGAATTAATATTTCCCTCTTCAGCCCAGTGATTAGGTTGTGTGCTACTTTTTTGAGCTAATCTCTCAGTGAGCTTGAAAATGCGCACCTTGCCGTCCTTACAGCCGGTAGCAAGGAGCTGGTAATATCTTCCCATAGATGGAGCCCAGGATACGGATCTGATAAGACCAGCGTGGTCGGGTAACGTCGCAGCCTGTACCAATTTGCCATTGTTATCACGATGATAAATGAATCCTTGGTCCAACGCACAAACAACCAACTTTTCTGGAGAGTAGCGGGAAGAGCACCAATCTAAGGCAAAATCTGATTGTAAATGTGACGCGGGTGGAACAGATAGAATAGATACTTCCGCAGTCAACGTCCAAGATCTCGAGTCGGCTGGCTCCAGAGCGTCATAGATTCTTAAAACACCATCACTTCCAATAACAGCAAGTCTCAAGCCAAGATGACTAGGGGCAAATGCAACATCATACAATGGACCCCTTGCGTCATTCAAAGTGGTTAGTTTCTTCCAGCGACGGCCAGATCCTAGCGGTTCATCGGGGTCTTCCTCCCAGATCTTCACTGTCTTATCGTAGGACGCAGAAGCAATAATTTTTCCATACTCAGGGGATGCCCAGTCTAACTTGATAATAGACGAATCATGGGCTTTCCAAGAGTCATTAAGAACCCACTCATTTGTTGCAGAGTCCAAATCGAATACTTTGATGTGCTGATCTGAAGAGCAGGAAGCCAGTTGCTTCCCGTAAAAGTCATACGCAACGTCGTGTATGAGCTCTTCGTGGTTTGTTGAGAAAGGCTTCATTGATGTAGACTAAAGTGGTTGAAAGAGCAGTCGATCAGTCACCTGGAGGAGGAGTTGAAGGCTTCGTGATGTTTTTTGTTTACTTTTCTCCGCCCAAATGCCCCGGAATTCACTCCTCTTCAATTCTGTGGGCCGGAACTTGTATAACCCATTATTGGCGTCTTTCTCTTCGAAACTTTTTAAGGAAGCTGGCATAGCCTTCTTCATTTTTGTGTTGAAATCTGATTGCTGCTGGTAAGCAATGAGTGATCTGCTCAAGAATGAGAATGTGGTCACACACATTGCCTGTTTATTGTCAGTGCGGGATTACCTCAGTTTTACACAGACGAATGAGTTGGTGCTGAATACCACGAGGTCCATTGTGGATGAAAAATATTTCAGGCACAAGGTGGCCAAACTACTAATCACCTTTGATAAAGACTACACTGAAGATCTCCTGCTTGAGAGTGATGCCACATCTGTCCTTGATGTGAAAAGAACCAGCGATCCGAAAAGTACTGTGATCAACATTTTCAGATTCCTCACACCGTACTTGAACAAGGTTGAAGGCATTGATGTGAGTGAGTTAGAATCTGAGGCTACCAATTACAACTTTGATCAGTTGTTTGACTACAAGTCTATATCATCCCAGGACAAGGCCAAAATCCTAAAGAATGTGCAAAGGTTTATAGAGATGGATGACAGTGACTTCTATTTACATGCGATGCAAGCCAATAAGATAAAGATATTGATCCATTTTTTCGTGATGAAAACGTTCAAAGATTTGAGAGATAATTTTGACAGAAAAGAGTACTCTATTGTGAACCTTCTTGTTGAAACACTGAACATTTTGGACCAGGAGGACATACTTGTTGAGTTTTTCATCGAGGAGAACAAGTTTCCAGAAGATTTCTTCCCAAAAACTATACTAGATGCAGGAAACAAACTGATCCCAGAGTCATTAGACGATGTGATACAGGACCTTATCAAGTTTTTTAACAACCAGGCTTCTGTGATTGATCAATGTTTCAGCGATCAGCTTCCAGTCATGTTCATGTACTCTGAATATGTTATTGACAAGCACATTGTGAACAAGTTCATACTGCAAGAATCACTCAAGGACATTGAGATCGTTCCGCACGCTTATAGGAAGCTTCTGAACGATTTTGTGGGAGGATTACTACCATCAAAGAACGGCGGTGAAAACTACCACCAGATTATCTCAAGATTTATCAACTTGTACTTTGAACCTCTTATTGACAGATTTTTGGAGCTTAGTATAGCTGATTTCAGGCAAGATTCTATCAACAGGATCAGAACATTTGAAAACGACTTTATTGAGCAAGAGAAACAAGAACAGGATAACATATACAAATCCATATTGACACAGTACTCTACAGAGGAGGTCAAGACGAATAAATTCGAGCTACTGTCAAGTTTCACGAAGATATTCACTGCAAAGGCCAACAAGGAGTCAACCGAAATCAACTTCAGAGTTAATTTTGAAATGCTAAACAAGAACCTGAAGAACCTGAAGACATTTATCAATTTTGAGCTTTCTTACCAGATCATGGAAGAGGCCAAGCAGAAAATTGAACTTGTTTCCCAATTCAACGAAATTAACAACTCTATGCTGAAACCCGAGCAGGTGAATGGCCAAATTGAGGAGCTCTTCAAATCTTTGGTGTTAGTTGTTGGCCAGGAACATATCAAACCTGGTTTTGAAAAGGCAGTTGAACTTTTGACCAAGTACGACCCGAATGAGTTCAAAAGTTTAGACACTCTGGAATCAATTAATACAGTAGAGCCTCTTGTGAAGTTTACTGAATTAATCAACGTCGGTGACTTGATACAACAGATGATTGAGATTTTCTACTCCAATGAGCTGGTGTCAAAGAAGATTGTAAATAAGAATGAGTTTTTGAACAACACAAATCAGGTCAAGAAACAATTCGAGGCCATGCTTGACAATTACGTGGCTAACGGGCTAAATATAGGCATTGACAAGTTAATGGATGAGATTGAGTTCTTGTTCAACACATTGCAGCTGATCAATGACTTCAATCCCAAGCTAAAGGACCCGGATAATCCCGAGATTATCAACCCAGGTCCAACAAAGTGCGCAACTACTGTTGTGGAGCTGTTGTCTAATCATATCAACTTGCTCAATGGATCCACGGAAAAGGGTATCATTGATGTTTTTCAGCAAGAGATCGGAGAACGGTTCTTTCAACTGATCTGTAAGAATATCAAAAAAAGACTCATCTCAAGCACAGGTGCTATTATTCTAATCAGTGATTTGAATCTCTACTACGACTTCATTGTCAATGTTTTGACACAAAAGAACATTACACCACTCTTTGCTGGATTGAAGGAGGTTGCACAGCTTTACTTGATTCAAACTAAGGACTCAAAGGACCTAGGAAAGTTGATTGGTGATTTAAACAAGTTTAATGGAATTTTCAAACAAGAGGAGATCTATGAGTTTGTTCAAAGAAGATCGGATTGGTTTAAGATTAAAAAACATGTGGAGAAAGCGATGTATGGACTGGGTTTGATTGACTGTGTGCTCATGTGAAGAGGAGGTGTTATTACACTAAACGCAACTACAGATACTAGCGTATCAAATAAATCAAGACGCAAGTGCATGCATTCATACTTTTCTCCCACCAGTGTAGTAAGTGCGACCTGGTAAATTCACAATGTCTAATATACAACCTAAATACAGTTAAGGATCAATTCCCAATGATCTTGTCAGAATCAACCCATAACTCCCCAAGGTAATCGAAAAATTCCGATTGATCGTCATCAAATTCTATCAGTGTGCCAGTGTGCTCTGGCTCAGTGCCATTACCAACCATATCATAGGCACAGAATAAGTAGCCACCACAGCCGTTCATGACATCCCAGCCAACTGCAGGCTCACCAGTGTCATAGATGTCCACTACTCTGTTTTCCTGTGGGGGTGGGACAATCAGGGCATTGATCTTCAAAGGACCAACGTATTTCTCTCTCAAAGCATCAGCATCCTCGAAAATCTTCCTGTACAGATTCTTCTTGATGTCATTGGCAGCTTCATCAGGCCTCTTACAGGCAACAAACCCTGAGTTCATCCACAAAAGAGTTTTGTCATCAATACCCGACAAGTGAGCAGGATGAGTCGTGCAAAGCATGTGAGACTTCAAGGCTGATCTTCTGGCATCAGTCTCATCATTGATTAATCTGTTAGAATTTGGGTTCAGCGTACCAACAGCAGCAGTACCATATTTGTTCATGTAATAGTCCTCATCGCCAGCAATTGAGAATCCCAGCCAAAAGAGCTCCTTGTCGCCATGAACTTTTGCTGTCACAGCCTCCCACATCTGGAGGGCATTGATGACCAGAATACTTCTCATGTGTCTCTTCTTATCTATCGCAACCATTCCTGACTCTTGATAATGTTTGAACTTGAGTCCAAAAAATCTATTGCCATAAGTATGCTCTGTCAACTCTGGAATATCAAAGAATGCAGTATCCAGCCTTGTGGGTAGTAGTTTACGGAAGTAAACAATTTCTTCGTCGCTTTCACGAATGTTTAGCTCACGATCTTTGAAAAAGAACGCACCAAGATTCTGATAAGCCTGTGAGTTCAAGATGTGTGAGTCAATGTCAACAAATGGTACGGTGTCTGTGTCGATTAAAACTGCATCTTGGAAAGAACTGAACAGCAGGGCTATCAGTTTGTTACCATAACTCCAGAACCTTGTGTCACCAGGGACAATAGTGCTTGTGGCATTGACATACCAAATCTCCTGTTTGGGGAAGACTTTATCAAGTGGAACATCGTTGGTATTCTCAAAGTTCTTTTGGACCAGCTTTTTGAAAAGATCCAGTTTATCAAGGTTCAAATTTTCTGATCTGGCAACGTTGGTCAATCTCTTTTGTACTTCCAGGCTGAGATCACCTCTGTGCACGATTTGAATAGGCAACCTGTTTTTAATAGCCCTCAAAACCAATAGTAAACTTGAAAGTTCACTTTCGTGGTTATCGAACGCCGAAATTACAATACCTTTTCCGTTATATGTGTTTCTCAAATCACGACTGAAGCACCCCGTGAGTTGGTGATGTGGTTCCCCATCAACAGTAACATGAGTCTCATTGGTGAGATAAGCATCTATTTTAGGAGGCATTGTGAGTTGCTCGTCGTTCCATCTTCTATAGATCGGAAACTCTTTGGTCAGAAACTTCAATAGTCGCTCCTCGTTGGTGGCGCAAGTGATATTTTTTTCAATGCGATCTTGGACTGTTGATGATATCTCATTATCCAGGTAGCACTGGCCAAATACTCTCAGGTTTGTCATCTGGTCTGCCATGTAAACTTCTGTCTCGCGGGACTTTTTGACAGCCTCCTGGTATTGCAGCTCCCATTCAGCTTCCAAATGATACTGTTTAATGAGCTCACCAACAGCCTCATCAGTAATGTTTCTTTCTTTCTTAATTGACTTGTGGTACTCATCTTTTCTTTCGTTCATAAACCTTTCTCTGCCATCAAAGATCCCTCCATCATAAGGTAATCCTTCGAGGGTGTTCAGGGACCATTCAGGGTCCTTGGCATAGAGTGTAGAAAAGTAGTATGCACATTTATCCTCCAAAGATTTGGATGCAAACTCCTCAGGTGTCATGTCATCCAGAATATGTTGGTAGCCCTTGGAGATGGGGCTCGTGTGGTCGATGAACACAAATCTGTGTTGGCTCTGGGAATGACTCGCCTGGTGTTCAAACTGTGTGTCTTCCTCTGTCTGTTCCAAACCTCCAGCCGTCCAGGAGCCATTGAATGTGCTCTCAAACTCTGTTGCAACTGACGGCAAGGGTTCTAGAGTACTACTGTCGTTGAAAACACTCCCACGGCCGGTCCCCAATAAGAACCCAAGACACAGAAGTAGAGCAACAAGAGAAAAGAGCCGCGCTGTCCTGAGCACTCTATAAGCAGCAAACTGTGACAGTCGCTGATGCAATTGAAGAAGCCGTATTCTGAACTCATTCATTACGTTGTTGTTAGCAGATCAGGGTGTTCACTATTGAAGTCTTAGCAGGAGAGAGTTTTCCTGTTTGTTGAATCCCACTACCAGGTCTTATTTTTTTCCCTGTTTATGCTGAGCGCCTCAGGGACAAAGTAGACACGCGACGGAAATCGGAAACAACACCAACGCCAAACAAAGACCATATGAAACCATCAACCAACTACAGCTTGGATTTTGACATTAAGAGTTCGTTTATATATGTATTGATTAGTAGATTAGTTAGCTTTACTCATTCTTTGCTGTCGTAACAAAGAAACGTGAATCTAGACAGTCCTTAGGTGTCTCTCTGATCACATCCTCCACATTCCATCTTGGTGCAGTGCCATCCAAACTACCACCAGCGACTCCAGAACTGAACTTCAGAAACAGCTTGTTACCAACTTCCGATAAGTGTCTTAGTAGATAATCAATATCCTCCTTCTTCAGGGAAGCACTCACACAGAGACGAACACGAGACGAGGTCAGTGGAGTGGCTGGGTAACCAACGACAACAACGGCAATCTTTCTTCTATACATCATTCTGGAAAACGCTGGCATCTTAGCTGGCGCAAACAAAAGCAATGGAATGACTGGGGAGTCGTCAACGCCATAGACAATAAAACCAAGTCTCTGCAAGCCCAGTCTTAGGTATCTGGAGTTGAATGCAATTCTCTCCAATCTCTCTTTACCTTCGCCTGGATTGACCTCACCCATTATGATCTTCAACGAAGTAATGATTTGAGCCAAAACAGGAGTTGGAATAGGCTCTGCGTAATTCTGAGCATTGATATCAATTCTCAATCTATCTATTATTTCTTGAGTGGCACTGACATAACCACCAGCGGCACCAAAAGACTTAGTAAAAGTACCCATTAGTAAATCAACCCTGTTTGGGTCGATGCCAAAGTAGTCACACACCCCACGGCCTCTTGGGCCGATAGCACCAACGGAGTGAGCTTCATCAACAAACAGATAAAACTTGTACTTCTCTCTCAGTTCTATCAGCTTTGGCAAGTTACACATGGTACCCTCCATAGAATACAGGCCTTCAACAGCAACCACAATCTTCTTCCATGGTCTGTGTGATCTAGGTTGACCCTGAGAAATCTGTTCTCTCAACAGCTTTTCCAATGCGTCCATGTTGTTATGTTTAAAAGTCTTGACCGCGCAACCTGACAATCTGACACCGGTTCTTATAGAGGTATGGTTCAGCTCATCAGAGATGATCAAACATTTTTTGTCTAACAAGGATGAGAACAAAGATGCGTTGGTGGCATAACCCATAGAGAAGAGAATCGAATCGTCCTTGCCAACAAAGTCAGAAATAATTTTCTCCGCTTCCAGATGCAAATTGGTGGTACCAACAACGTTCCTTGGGCCACCAGAACCAACACCATACTTTTCCACGGTTTCAACTGCGGCAGTAGTGCAAGCACCTTCAGATTGCGCAAACCCCAGGTAGTTGTAGGAAGACAGGTTCAGACAAGTGGAGGTGGTTCCTGGGTAAGTGAAGTACCTGTTGTAGTCATGTGCATCTCTATCAATGCAAGTGATCAATCTGCCTGGGACACCACACGTTGGTCTAGCAAAACAATCGTCAAGCTTTTGTTTCATTCTTCTGATGTAAAACGACTCGAATCTGGAGTACCATGGCGCTAGCCCATCCTTCTCCAGCAGATCCTTGTATAGAACTGGTCTGAAATGAACACCCAGAAAATCCTTGATATGACCAGAGATGATCAAGATCAAGTAGTTGAGGTATGTGATCAACAATACATAGTATGGTGGTTCATCTTCGATTGGATCAGGTAGAGGTTCTCCATTTCTGGAAACGACTTTGTATCTAAATTCTGAAGAAGTCAAGGAGCCAAACTCGTTCTCTTTCTTGTCCTCAACTGACAAGCCAGAGAGATCAATTTGTGGTATTGTCGTACTCATCTTTTATAGATCTTTTATAGGGGTAAACCCGCCAAAGCAAACAAAAATAACAAAGCTTGGCGCTGTGTTTCAAGTTATGAGTTCTCTCCAAATGAGTGTCCAGGAGCTGTTGACGATTGGAAGCCAGCGAAAACACACGCAAGATGAAAACAATAAAGAAGATACGAGTTGAGTATTGTTTTGAGGGAAAACAAGAGAAGAATGGGCAAAAAATGCGGTTCGCGTTCGATTGAAACACCCGCACACCAGATGGTACTTTTGAAGTATTGTAAACCATGTTTACAGTACACCTCTCACCACGAAGAAGGAGGGAGAGCCGGCTTCTTGATACCCACTCAACTTATTACAATCACCATGCATAAACAGCTGCTTATCATTGCAGCTGTTGCCATTATCTACTTCTCCAGAGGCCTCTACCGATCTCTCACTGCATCTTTGGGATTCGCCATTATTGGCTATGTGTCAACAGATCTCCTGATTCCCCAGCTATCACCGTTGTTCGTTTCCAAGGGGTTCTTTGGCAAAGATATGTCCAAGAAAGGTAAACCAGTAATTCCTGAATCTATTGGTGCCATTCCCGCTACCACATACCTGTTCATTATGTTCTTCTTTATCCCATTTTTGTTTTACAAGTTCTTGATTATTTCAACCACTGGTGGCGGTAATAGAGATTTGGGTGTTGAGCAACTCCAGGATGAGATTAACTCAGAGCTTTTTCCACATGGAAAGCTAGCAGGCTATTTAAGTGCAATTTTGTGCCTTGAGAGTACTGTCTTGCTTGGGTTAGCTGACGACTTGTTCGATATCAGATGGAGAAATAAGTTCTTCCTACCAGCAATTGCTGCAATCCCGTTGTTAATCGTGTACTACGTGGATTTTGGTATCACTCATGTGTTGATTCCTAGCTTTCTGCAATTTTATTTCCAATCCACCACCATTGAGCTTGGTGTCTTCTATTACATTTACATGGCAAGCATTGCGATTTTCTGCCCCAACTCTATTAACATTCTGGCAGGAATCAACGGATTAGAAGTGGGTCAATCTGTTGTACTAGCGGTGGTGATCCTCCTGAATGATATATGTTACCTTGTCTCTGGATCCAGTCCAGCCATTGAATCCCATTTGTTTTCCGCCTGTTTACTTGTGCCGTTCCTTGGTGTTTCGTTGGCACTGTTGAAGTACAATTGGTGGCCGTCAAGAGTCTTTGTCGGTGATACATACTGCTACTTTGCAGGTATGGTTTTTGCTGTTGTGGGCATTCTGGGTCATTTCTCGAAGACTCTATTGTTGTTCTTCATCCCTCAAATCTTCAACTTCATATACTCAGTGCCCCAGCTGTTTGGTTTGATTCCTTGCCCAAGACACAGGCTACCGAAGTTCAATGAAGAGAACGGAATGATGTATCCATCAAGAGTTATTATTGAGAAAAAGCTCAATCCGGTTGTTGCCAAAACTGTGAAACTATTGGGTGTACTTCACTTGTTAGACGTGAATGAAGACAATAATGGTGGTATCAAAGATATAAGTAATTTGACATTGATCAACTTATTCTTGGTTTGGTTTGGGCCTTTGAGGGAAGACAGACTTTGCCTTTACATTCTCTCTGTCCAATTTACGCTTGGGGTGTTGGCGATTTTGGGAAGACACTCTATTGGTCCGTGGTTATTCGGTTACGACAACTTGTGGGTTGTCCAATAAATTTACATATTGCGGCTACATTTCTGTTTCTAAATGCAGAAGCATGATGCTTTTCTAATATAGATGCAGAGAATTAGCTGCTAATACTTTCCCAGAATTTTTCTCTCTTGGTCCATAAGTCATCGACCCAGCTCTTGATTTCATCTGTCTTCACACTAGCTCTGGCACTCCAGAATTGATCTAGCTTCTTCTCACCCTTGAACTTTTTCTCGTACTCGAAACATTGTAACAACATTTCAAATTTATCAATATCCTTCACATATCTAGCCTCTAAAGTTCTGATCTCCTCATAGTCCAACCAGTACTCCAAAATTTCTCGGCCCGCTTTCTCATCGTACTTCTTCACAAGATCACACAAGTAGTAGATTGTCGTTTCTTCCCTTCTATGTTTCTCTTCTTTAGTGACACCACCAAAAGGCGTGATATCTCCAACAAGGGACTCGGCAATATCATGGATCAATGCAATCTTTACACATTTGTTGGTATCAATAGAGGTGTCTTTAATAAGCATAGTAGAGACCCCCATGCGATACATATGATCGCTGATGGACTCACAATCATCGATACCATGATCAAGCCAACCAGTTCTCTTCTGGGACTTCAAAAGGCTCACGATTTGAAGAAAGACTAAGATATAGTCAAACGGAGAAGAAAAAGAAGAGTTATCTTCAAGAAGATCTTTAATGTTCTGAGGGATTGCGGACTCAACAGTCCAGTTTGCTTCCACTAGTGCCATGCTTGTCAAGGGGTATCAGCACTTTGATGGACTTTGACGTTGGACGGGAAAAATTTTGTGAAAGCGAGATCAAAACAAACAAACAAATTCAGCAAATCGGGGAGATTCAAAGTCAAATCCAATTCAATATTCAGAAATGGGGAGCACTAAATTTCCAAGTGGTTGCTAACTTCAGGGAAGTATAAAATTCACGCAGCATACCTCTTCAAAGTATATTCGGTAATTTCATACTACTTGCAAACGAGAGGCTCGACATAGTTTCATTCTCACAAGGACTTACGCAATTGTGAACGCCCGATGCACACTTCTCTAACGTAACCAATTAATGAAATTTATTTGTATACATGCGACCTAGTTGTTTAAGCAACCAACTCGACAACACCACCAACTTCTCTGATCTTCTTCTCAGCCAAAGCAGAAACAAATCTGGCCTTAACAATAACTGGAACGTTTGGCAATCTACCCTTACCCAAAACCTTACCGTAACCGTGGGCCAAGGTGTCAATAACTGGGGCAGCAGAGGCTGAAGCGGACTTCAAGTATTGCTCTCTCTTGTCCTCGTCGACCAAGGTCCACAACTTGTCCAAGTTCAAGACTGGCTTCCAGAAGTGCAATTGTTGCTTGTGGAAGTATCTTTGACCAACCTTACCGAAGTAACCTGGATGGTACTTATCCAAATTGGTTCTGTGGTGGTGTTGACCACCGGCCTTACCTCTACCACCTGGATGCTTTCTGTGCTTACCAACACGACCCTTACCGGCTGTTAAAAGTTAGTAACTAGTTCAAAATTTCAAATGAGGTGTGGCAAAGTCGTTGGAACTCAAAAAATATGGGCATAGAATGACCTGCGTGTTACAGATTAAGGGCGACACACTGATCGCTCTTGGCTCAAGAGTGATGTGAGTGCTGACATTATTGCCTATTAAGGAATTTATCGCTATGGCTGTTGAAAAATTGTAATATCTTGGATCCTTGAGCTTGATTCTCCTTTAGAAATGATTCAGTGCTTTCTGAAGAATATTTGGTGATATCCTAGGTTGATTGGTGATTATGACTCGCATGGTAAAATTCAGTGGAGTATGCCTGTAGTGTCTCATTCCAACCTGCGATGCCCCTCATTGATGTCTAATGAATCACATACCGGAAACGTGACCTCTGTGCTTTCTAGTCTTAGTCAATCTGGTAGGCATCTTTAAATGTTTCTACTTGTGGTTAGGTAGGTTAAAGTAAGAGGTTCAAAGAAATTTCACTTTTCAAAAGTTTTTTGTTTGGTTTCGCGGAGAGTCTCCCATAGTTAAGAGAAAAGACCGGGTGATGTGACTCCTACCAGAATTTAGAGATGAACGCAACATTCGCGAAAACATGAATGTAGTTTGCTTGTGTGCTATGGGGAGAGTTTAAGATACTGTGTGGCACCTACCAAAACTAAAATTGATGAACGGGTGTTGTATAATTATAGCCCTTCAGAATGTCACGTGAGTAACACAGCCCTTACTCAATCAAAATGTGCCAGATTCATTCTACTCTCAGTCCCCACACTTCCTCGTAGGATTTAGATCCCGTAGTCTCTGGGAGAAAGCCATCCAAGAACAAAACAAATATCACACAGATAAAAGCGAAGATGAAGTATACATACCCACCAATGGCACTATCCACAATAGGGAACAAGTAACCAACCAAAAATGTGGCTATCCAATTGATAACAGTTCCATAGCTCTGAGCAGTTGCTCTAGCTTCGGGCTGAGTAACTTCTGATAGCATGAGAAAGGGAATTGGGCCCAATCCAATGGCAAAGAAAGCAACGTACCCAAAGATAGCAAGAACTGTGAGTAGAGGGATAGTTTGGAGAATGCCAAGCGACACTAAAGCAGACATGGCACCCATGACAGATACGGATACTAGTAAACACGGTTTTCTACCATGCTTATCAATCATTGGTGCAGCTAGAAACGTGATGACCGCATTTCCTAAGGAAATGAAGCAATTGATTGCCACTGCATAGTCGGGAACTAATTTTCTTATAGTTGAAACACCATAAAAGATGATCGAATTGACACCACAGAACTGCTGGCCAGCCATTAGGGAAGTCACGGCAATCAAAGAGTTTCTGTATGTAGAGCTCGTCATGTATGTGTAAGCTGGAACTTCTCTATGCTTTGGAGGAGCACCACCTGGCAACAATGGCCTACTTTCTGGACTGAAAGCACTCAGCTCCTCTTCGATGTTAAGATGGTCAATTCCTCTGAGTCTTGTTAACACCTGTCTTGCCTCTTGTTTATAGCCTTTGCTAATTAGCCACTTTGGACTTTCATCAATAAAGAGCACTGCAATCACATTTATGGCACCAAGAATACATCCAACAAACATTAGCCATCTCCACTGAACAATGTTGGCCCATCTAATGGCTAGCAGTTGAGTAATCAGAATACCAACATTGATGGCCACCTGGTTCATGCTACCCAAGAAGCCTTTCAGGCCAGCAGGGCTAATTTCACTGATGTACAAAGGAGTAACAACGATGGCACATCCAGCTGCTAGACCGGAGACAAATCTTCCTGCAATCAAGGCATTTCCTTCGTTTGCAACAGTCTCAATGAGGGAGCCAATAATGTAGATGACACCATTGAAGGCGGTCGTCTTCTTTCTCCCTAGCAGGTCCACGAGAAACCCAGCATACAATGAGCTGAGCAGACCACCAATGGAAAATACAGCAGTAGCAAGACCCAAACCTCTCTCGTCCATAGTAAAACACTCCACTCTGCCCATTCTATCCCAGAACGAGCGGCCATATGCATGTCCAGGAAGAGGTACATTGTCTTGACAGGTGATCACGCCTCCAGGTCCATTGAGCTCTGACATGTGGTATCCGTACTGCACAGAGGCAATACATCCCACAATGGTGGTTAATAGAAGCTGGGGAGTGATCTTCTGGTCGTTTGGATTGGCCATTTGATTCTAATTAACTGATGTGGAGGTTGTTTATGTGTTGCCATCTTTTTCATTTCTTGTCACAATCTCAGCCCACACTCCTTTTTCCCCAACCCAAAGTTGAAGACATTTAATCATGGATCGCTTTGATTTGGACCCTAGGCTACGTGTTCCCGGGGTTGCATTTGCCACGGGCATCTTTGGCTTTCTTCGTGGGGCCCGTTTGGGATTTCAAAGCACCAGTGACCGTTTCCTCGTTGAAAACTCTCATAGGCTGCCCAAAACAAAGGGTGGATGGTATTTCTACCACAAGCGTAAGAACTGGATCTGCATGAAGGAAGCAGTACATAGAGGTGTCAAGACAAGCATCAAACTCAGTTCTCTTGTTGGTGCTTTTTTTGCCACCGAAGCACTGTTGGATTACGGAAGAGGACAGATTGATTTCATCAACACCATTGTCACAACAGTGATTTTTGGTGCTGGTTACTCCCAATGGTACGGATTGAACGGCCAGGCAACAAAGCAGGTGTTGAAGAAAGGTTTGGTGTTAGGTCTCGCTGGTGGCTTGACTCAGGATCTTCTTAGGAAGCTACGAAATGGGGACGTCTGGTACCTTAGAAGTCTCAATCTTGGGGGGCTTCAACCAGTGTAATTATATATACTACTCATTTATCCCTATTTATTTATCATCTTCTTCCTCATCAAGGTCGTACACTGGATAGTTCAGTATCACTGCAACACCAGTAACTTGATCCAATTGTTTGCCAGACTCGTGCAAACTCGAAAAGATGGTTACATCACCTCCAGTGTTCTTGACAACCTCGCCTAGTTCGATGTAGTGCTTTCTGATCTTGACATCGTCACTTCTAAACAGTGAGTCCGTGAGTAACAAATGTTTTACAGCGCCCAAGTTCACAGCCTTCTCACACTCATCAGGACCATACCAAGCCTTACCATCATCGTTGTTCAAGTCTTTGAAGAATTCATCGAGAAGCATCACATCTTTGGCAAACTTTGTGTCTGCAAGTTGCTTCTGGACTTCAGGGTTCCTCAACACTTCATCGAGACCCTGGAGGTAGCCAGTAGAGCAATGGCTGATCAAAAACTTAGACTTCATTTGTGTGATTTCCTTGTTGTTAGACAACAATGCGGACTGGAAGATCTTGTCAAATAAGCCCTTAGCAACAAACCCAGGTGAGGCCAATATAATGGCTTTGAAACGAGCCAAATCCAAGTCTCTCAGCAAAGTATCATTCACAAGTTGATAAAACTTATCTAAGGATTTGTCATGTGCTGCGGAATCACCCCTCTTCTTTTTGGGAATTGGTCTCTCAATTTTCTGTCTTAGTACAGTCATATTCTCAGTAATCAGGCAAATATGTGCAATTCCCTCCTGTAATACCACAGCAGCGACCTCAGCCTTCTCTTCGATATTACAGGCCTTGTTCACTAGGTCGAAGGCAATTTCATCCCAGTAATCCTTGTGTAAAGTGAAAGGGTACTTAAAGTCAATCTCAGCAGTGTGATAAGTGCCCACCGGAACATCTTCAACGCTGTTAACAGTCTTGCCTCGCAGTCTCATAACCTCATCAGTTGGAGTGAATTCGACGGTTTCAATGTTAATTCTCAACTTGAGTAGCTTCTTCTCCTGCTTGGATTTGCCTTGTCCATCGTTAGAGTTGAGCTTCTTGACATTACGCATTGTCTTCAACTCAATCTCATCGCCTTTCTGAACGAGGTTATATAGGGTAAAGAGGTCTTCTTTATCGTGAGCAACTAGTGTCACAGAGCCACTGGAATCCTTCTCGAAATGGTTCGCAACTAGCTTCATCTTGTGTCTTGGTAACAATGAATAAAGGAGCCAAGTAGGTTTTGAATGTGGTGTGGTCGCGATTTTCTGTTGAGTCTACAATCGAGCCAACTTCGGTATTACTTGCACTTTTGCCAGTCGCAAAACCTCAAATGGCAGGTGTCTGTGGACCGATTGTACCCCTACTCAGGCCAATGTTAATGTCTACCAAGGCTTTCAATTTTATTGTTTTTTCTCCAAATAGAATATGTTCGAATATGACATTGTAACTTTTCTTAGAAGTTTTTGAGCTTCTGTAACGGGCCTACATACAAATACACATATACCCTAATTGAATTTATTTAATTGACAGTACCGTTCTTGATAGATGCAACCTTAAAGTACTCGCCCTTAGCGTTGGTCAATTTAGCGTCTGGCTTACCCTCTTGCTTGTAGACAACCTCTAAAGCCTCGTTTGTGCTAAAACCTGGTTGAACCTGTTCCCAAATCTTCTTCTTTGGGTTCAAAAGCTTCTCTGGGGTTCCGTCAAAACCCTCAAAAAAGACCTTGTCACCTGGCTTAGAACCAGCTGGTGGTTCAACAAATTCAACTTCGACATGGTCTTTGTCAGAACCACAGAGAACCATCGCAGTGGACTTGACACCTCTCATATTAACAGGCTTCAAGTTTGCAACAACCACAACATTACGGCCCTGCAAAGCTTCTAGAGGGTAGAACTTTACCAAACCGGAACAAACAGTTCTTGGACCCTCCTCATCACCACAATGTATAGTAGAAACGTACAAAGAGTCGGCATCTGGATGCTTAACGGCCTTCTCAATGTGACCAACTCTCAAGTCAATGAGAGATGGGTTTGCTGGGACGGCTTCCGCTGTCTTCTTAGCGTCAGCTTCAGCAGCAGCCTTGGCCTTCTTCTCTTTCTTAGCCTTAGCGGCCTCTTCTCTCAACTTCTTCAAAGTCTCCTCGTCTGGTTTACCGCCTGCTTGTTTGGTTTTTTTCTCCTTCTTACTCTGACCCTCAGCAGCTGGGGAAGACTCGGTCTTGGCTGGAGCTGCTGTGCCCTTAACTGCATCCTTCTTTGGCTTCTCCTTGATCTCTCTTGGAACTTCAACACTGAAATCAACGATCAACTTTGAATCCTGTGGAACGTCAACCAAGGTGTTCTGCACTAAGTCAGCCCATCTCAAAATGTGACGCTTGGATGCATAGTCGGCCTTGGTGTATTTAGTGGCGATTGGTAAGACTCTACCAAAGATAATGACATCAATGGAGCTTGGAGCATTACCTAGGACGTAAGTATTGGCCTTCAAGTGCTCATTGAACTGTTCAATGGAATCAGGAAATCTCTTAGAACATGTTAGCCACTGGGACTCAACAGCTTTCTGCTCGTTAGTCAATTCTGAGAACTGGGATGAATCAACCTGGGGAGTGTCAGTTAGTATAATGTCAGGTTTACTTCAGATATCCATAATTCCTCAAAGAGACGCTAATACTAACAGATTCGGATTCAGACAAAGAGAGTTTCTTGAAGGAGGCAGCGATGTCACTCATTATCAAGGTCTGTGTGCGTTAATATCTATCACTTTGACTCAACCGATGAATTTCGTAGAAATTTTCACAAAGACTCTCAAAGAAGTTCCAAATGCTCCCGATAGGAATCGAACTGCTGATAGATAACCTTTTTTGTGCACTTACGGGAAGAGGATGCGCCCTCGGAACTCTGATATCCTGAAACGTAAACAAAAACAAAAAATCATGGCATTTGGCCAGTAAAGAAGCACACACACACACACACACGATTACCAAGAAAAAACCCATGGTACGCGCTGATCTCAGATCCTGAAACTTTACTATAGCAACTTACTAACAGACTTCTAGTCCTCCAATACCAAGACCTACAAAGACGCCTTTTCCCTTTTTGATAAGAAAGGCACTGGTAAAGTTTCGCCAGATGCGCTTGGTGATCTATTGAGAGCGGTGGGGCAGAACCCAACTCTAGCTGAAATCGCAGATCTACAAGCGCAAATCACCGGGGGTGAACTTGATTTTGAGACCTATGTTCAAATAATCAACAGACCAGATGGTTTCAAGCCATTGGGTGAGCCTGAAGACTACATCAAAGGTTTCCAAGTTTTCGACAAGGAGGGCTCAGGTTTCATTGGTGTTGGTGAATTAAGATACATTTTGACTTCCATCGGTGAGAAATTGTCCGATTCTGAGGTTGATGAATTGTTGAAAGGTGTGAATGTCACTAAGGATGGCAATGTTGACTACGTTGAATTCGTGAAGTCAATCCTGGCTCAATAGAGTCTTAACGCTCAACTCCTTGTTTTTCACATTTGCCAAGTTCTCTATTCAGTCGGTCATTTTTAAGGTTTTATACAGGAAATTAACTCTTTAAACATGACTGTAATAGTAGTACTTGTACACTCAGGATTCTGGTTCATCATAATAGCATTCACTGTTTCAAAATGGGGAGGAAATTCCCAATAATCATCATCGGAATCCCGAAAACATCCCTTTTCAGTGTCCAAATACAAGTGGTCTTGATTCTGGACCTATCTGGAGTCAGTAAGGTACACGATCCCATGGTTGCTGCTTTGAAGTCTCCGTATGCAATAGTGGAAAACAGATCAAAGTATTCAATGACAGAATCATCATCCATCAATTCCACTATGAACGTCATCTTGTTAATCAAATCATCTCTTGTCCATCCTGTAAGTATAGAAAACTCTTCACTGACGTAAGAGATCTGGCCTGTTCTTCTCCATACAATTGTTGGTGTGCCAGATATCGAAATAAACTTGTCGTATTCTAATAGAGTCCTTTGAAAGCACTGTTCCATGAAGATCAAATCCTCTTCTTTCAAAGTATTGGTGCACGCAATAAAGGATGGTCTGTAACTAGCCATACTCTTAGCCATCTTTATCAAATCAGTTGCGCTAAATCTCTGTCTTAAATACTGAATCAGTGAATGAAACCCTGGAGTATAACTGAACGGCTTGTCAATTTTTGCATAAATGTCCTCTGGCTCCTTGAATCTCAATCCTCTTGGATTTTCCAAGGTTTGGGTTTCAGAAGTTTCATTGATGGCAATGGCAAAACTCAGCGCAGGCCTACTCACTGTTGTGAGCAACTTATGTGAAACGTGAATTGGACTAGATATGGCAATCTCGCCATCAATAATTTTCATTACATCAGGATATGTGATAATTTGGTCTGATATCATTCCAAGTTTATACTGGTTTATTGTCTTGTCGGCCTTTTTGTGTGCATTGTAAATGTCGTGCTGTGATACGTTTGTAGTTTCCGAGTTTGGAGTTGGTGTTGAGTTTCTAGAAATGACAGAGTTTGCGCTATGGTGCCTCAATCTATGGACTGAGTTCAAGTTATCGTTGGATGTGTGGTGGTTATTTGGGGGTGATACAGTGCTCTCCGACATGATTCCTGGATTGGAGCTGTAAAACTGGTAGTCTTGTTTTATGATGTCACTTAGGATGGAGTACTCATTGTCTGCTGCACTTGACATGAACTTAGACGTGGGTTTGGGAATAGGGCCATGTGTTGTACTATTACTCCTGTTAATTTCCTGAAATCCCAAGCTGTGTTGGAAGTGATTTTCCTTGCTTGGTATCTGTGGAGGATATAGATCATTCAACTCTGGGCTTGCAGAGAACATAAGTGGGGTCTCCTGTTTAATCTCTGATTGTTGTGGTTCAATTGGTGTGTTGGTTGAGCTAATAAATGGCGTCTGTGGTGAATCCGCACTCCCAGCAACATCAATCAAATATTTCTTCCTTTTACGAGGAGCATCCACACAGGTGTCCTGGAGCCCTCTTGAGACACACCTCTTGCAGGGTCTCCCTTCATCACAAGTCATGTGAGCTCTGTGGCAGTGCTTGCAAGCCCTAGCTGTCTTTCGTCTCTTAGGCTTGTTGGGTGGTGCTTTACCATTTCTTGAGTTTGTTGAGGCCTGTGTCGTAGGCGGTGTCTTCTCTTGAGTGTCAGCCATGTTCTAGTGGGTCAATAGCTGTCAGAAATGAGGAATGGGGAAAACAAAGCAAATAAAATCTCAACCCCTCGTAGAACAGCACAAAAACCCTTACCGGCTAGAAATCAATCTCTAACGTGCTCAGGGGTAAACAAGGGTGCAGCGACGGCTGTATTTACTCGATTGGTCAATTTTCCAGATTTGCAGTGTATTTACTTTATCATACAAAAACTTCAGGGAAAAATCGGATTCGCAGTCCCAACATCCCGTAGGCACATAGCTTTCGGGAAAAAGCGGATTCCAGCTATCAATCAATCTTCAACTCTCGTTTCGACTTTCAGCCAATCTCAGGAAGCTTCTGCATTCGAAGTTTCCGTCATCACACTGATCTACGCCGTATATCTGCATCTTATTTTTTTTCTGCAATTGATGTTTGGTCAATCTTCAGGAAAGACTACTGTGGTGCGTCCTTAATCCTCTAATAAGTAATATTTGATCGATATCTTACTTGCGTATCCACATATGTCCAAAAACTTTACACCTATGGAACTGATGACTGGGTCTTACTAGCTGCCCACTGCGTCTAATAATATTATTTTTACTACTACTATTTCGAGTTCATCGACGATTCGATCTTGTGGTGCTTGATTAATTTTCTCATTCTCAAACGTCGATGTCACCTGGAGAGCATATGCAGACACCCAGACACCATCATTGGCTTGACACATTTGCCCAGCAACAAAGTTTCATAGCCCATCTTTCTTTTCAAACTCCTTCCCAAATGCTAGCAGTAAGAGCTACACCAATGGCCACCAAATTCACCCAGCGTCAACTCCTTATTGGCTCAGGCCTTATTGTTGCCACTGCTCTTTATGGATCAAGAGCATTCTGGTGGACTCCACGTGAGATTCTCCAGCCTCCAGAGCACACCAAGCAGGGCAACCGTATCTATCTTCCGGTAAGATTTGAAAACGAGCTGGATGATCTTTTACTTGTTAAAAGGCCTCTCTTACTGAACTTTACTATCAGAGGTGATCCTTATTGTAACAAGGTCACTGGTGCCCTCCAGAGAATCATAGCCTACGAGACTGATAGGAAGGTGAATATGGTTGATATTGAATGTGATGAACCAGGTACAAAGGACCTCTTGCCTCGATTTGGCGTAAACAAGATTCCGTCAGTTGTTGCTGTGAGGAAGACCCTTCCTGTGGCAAAATATGTTGATGAAGCACTACTTGTAAACCCGGATGGTGAGGTCCAATGGCAACAACTGAAGGCTTGGGTAGAGGCCAATGCAGATATTGAATGATTCTCTAATCTTCTATATCATTGACAGACCAGATCTGAATCACGTTATCGTAGAAACTGCAACTCGCAACCCGATTGCCGTCCAAACTCCAATCACAACCGTAAACCATGCTCTCATGGTCCTGCTTGAAATATCTATCCACTTGGATCCCACCATCTGACTTGTGCAGAATTCTTCCACCATCGTACATGCAACATACAGCAAGTCTATCATCGCCTGGTGTGGCACAAGGTTCCATTTTCCACACACCACCGCCAAGATTCAATTTCTGTTTCAGCTTCGGTACTAAACCATCAATCAACCCAGCATCAGGCACATACCGTAGATCAAGGTCTCTAACGCAATCATCATATGATCCGGTGAGAAGAGTGTATGGCTTTGAGACAGACCAGTCTTGGTTCCCGTAGTGATTACCAGGAGTGGCTGTTCTGATGGAGACCACGCCGGCATCGTGCAGTCTGGGGCTCAACCAAATAGGCATCTTGGTACGTGTATCATGGGCAATCAGTGCAGCATCATCACCACCTGAAAAAACCACATTGGACAAAGCATCAAAGTTTCCGAAGGATGCAATCCAGCACTGAAGTGAATGTGATGATTCAAAGTATTCCAAGTGTTGAGAAAACACGCCGTGGCCATCATTCGTGAGTATTAAAAGTGATACGTACCCATCTGTCGCTGTCACAATGAGCCTATTTCTGATGACCTGAGACGGCACAATGGATGTGATAAGAACATCTTGTTCACACAGTTGGAACTTGTGCACAAAGGTCAACTCATTATCTTGAAACCTCCAAATTTTGAAATCACCTGTGGATCCCGCAGTATATATCAGCGAGTCATCAAAGGGGTCAAAGCGCAAATCAAGAATCGCCGAGTCTGTCCTGTGTATTGAATGAACAGTCAACGTACCCTCTTGGGATTCATTATAGATCTCCACTGTTCCACTACGGGTGCCAGTAGGCTTGTCAAGATGATAAGTACCCAGGAATAAAAGGTCAGGTACTGAAGGATGATAGCGGATAGCACATGGTGGGAGGGTTGTAGTACCCTTGTGAGTTCTTAGAGCTTTTGGTGGGATCATTTCCAGGTGAGTGGAGGCACAGCGCTTACGCGATGAGTTAGAATTTTTTGCAGGTAGGGCCGATCCGCAGAGAAAGAATCGATCTGGACGGACAACGTCAAACAGCGTGAGAAGTAGGGAAGAGCAAGGTGGTGTGCTGTAAGCGTGATTCAAGAGCGGGTGTGACTGTGTCCTTAGGTACTATCTAAACTTCTCATGGACTTATGCAGCTGACAGCTTCCTTTGCTTACACTGGTCTGAGTAATAGTAAGTGGTGACAAATGTTAGTCAGCAAAGCTACCAAGTCCATGCTATTATAAAGCAACTGAACACCCCAGTCTATGTAGACTACTCTCTAATCTCTCCATTTGGCATCTACTTCCAACTGTGATATAATCTCGTTCCAACAATCGAGAAAGACATCCCTCTACCTATTTCTGTCTAAACCGCATCCACTTGGAGATACAGCACTCCTCCGCGTACATACAGGGAGCCACATTTTTCAGAGAACACAACTCAGCCCAACCACACACCACCACACACCACACAACTTTAGCGGAATCACAATATGTCGTCCAAGAACCTATTCGAAGACCTCTCGCTAGTGTCTCCAAGGCTAACACCGCTTAGCACAGTCCCATCTACACCAATCGGCATACCCATCACCGATGACGAGTCAGTGGAGTCCTTCAACACCCAGAACAAGAGAGACCAACTTCCGGCTGTTCTCCCAATAGTTCAATGTGTCGCTCGTGCCCGTATTCCAACAACCACGGGTCATGATATCTTCCTGCATCTATATTCCAACAATGTCGACAATAAGGAGCACCTAGCAATCGTGTTTGGTGACAAGATCAGGTCGAAATCATTATACAAGTTCCAACCAGGCGAGACTCAGAGCCAGAGAATGACGAGGGGAGCCTACGTCGGGAAGTTAAGACCAGGCCGTGTGATTGCGGACAAGGACGATGTCACTGGGGAGGAGATCAAGTTCGATGCAAATGGTGATATTATTGATGATGAGGAGGCCCAGGACACATTGGTGCGCATCCACTCCGAATGTTATACAGGTGAGACAGCATGGTCTGCGCGTTGTGATTGTGGTGAACAGTTTGATGAGGCGGGTCGCATAATGGGTAAGGCTGGTCGCGGTTGCATCGTGTATCTAAGACAGGAGGGTCGCGGTATTGGCCTTGGTGAGAAGTTGAAGGCTTACAATTTGCAAGATTTAGGTGCTGATACAGTTCAGGCCAATCTGTTGCTGAGACACCCTGCCGATGCTAGAAGCTTCTCTTTGGCCACAGCTATCTTGTTGGATCTAGGTCTTTGTGATATAAAGCTGTTGACCAATAACCCAGACAAGATCGTTGCGGTTGAAGGAAAAGACCGCCTAGTTAGAGTGAAAGAAAGAGTTCCTATGATTCCGTTGGCTTGGAGTGGACACAATGGCGGTGTCAAGAGCAGCGAAGTAGATGGATACCTTAGAACCAAGATCGAAAGAATGGGTCACCTACTGCAGCAACCTGGAAGCTCATAGATAGAAAGTCGCTGTGAAACATATACTCATATAATCGAAATTAATAACTGTTGTTCATCTTCTTCTTTTGACATCCTGTATTATCTGAGAGGCATGTAATGCCAGGGCCAGGTTCAGCCATCGGCCGAACTATCGATGTGTTAGGCCTTGGACCTCGGTAGTCGGTACTGTTCGGTACTGTTCGGTAGGTTTTGAAGGGAGGCTGTGTCGAATTTATGCACTCTGCAGGGCTCGCCACTATGGTTTAGTATGGTTCACTTGAGTTCTAGGAAGTCCTCATAACATAACGTGTAGCCAATGCGTCGAATGGGCTATTTGCTGACAAATTTCCTGTTGTGAGACAGTTCGCGCACCGAGAAGGGCTTCGCGATATTTTGCTTTTAAACTATTTAAAGTGGTAACCTTAAGCATATATTGAGCAACAACTTCAACTGAAAACCTCAATTATTATGTCCAAGTTCTACGATCTTGCCCCGCTAGGCAACAATGGCCAACCTCTTGAATTCTCTGAGCTGAAGGGCAAAGTCGTTCTGATTGTCAATGGTGCCTCCAAGTGTGGTTTCACCCCACAGTACACAGAACTTGAAGAGCTTTACAAAGAATACAAGGACCAGGGTCTGATGATCATAAACTTCCCGTGTCAGCAGTTTGCCAAGCAGGAGTTTGATGACCAAGAGGAGATTCAACAATTTTGCCAACTCAACTATGGTGTCACTTTTCCTGTTATGAAAAGAATCGATGTCAATGGGCCAAACGCCGATCCTGTCTACAACTACTTGAAAAGTGAAAAGGCCGGTCTTTTGGGCTTCAGAGGTATCAAGTGGAACTTCGAGAAGTTCTTGGTTGACAAGAACGGTAAGGTTGTTAACCGTTACTCCTCTTTGACCAAGCCAAAATCCATTGAGGATGACATCAAGAAGCTATTGGCGGCTTAAGTCAATGCACCAGTTCAGTATTTAATATTTAGTGACTTTTTGAACATCAAGCTGTAGTGGTTTCTTTCATCTATCGCTACTGGCACCTTCTGGGGATTAAGAGATGTCATTTTACCATTTGCACTAGTTAGTGGTGGGCCCGACCGACATAAAAAAAAATTCCAGATCTACCATGGCGTGGCTCTGTACAAACGAGCAAAAGTTCCTCCTATCAAAACTCTCTCGACCATTGCCCCCAATGTCTAAGAAGAAGGTGAAAGAGACCACACCTCCACCTCAACCTCCTAAATCAGCAAAAGAGGTCAAAAGGGAAGCCAGAAGGGCTAAATCCAACGACCAGTCACAAACAGAAGAAGCCAAAGCCAACCCAACATCAACAGCCAAACCAACCAGTGGCAAGACGCCCATCTCACTGCTCCATGAACATGCGCAGCGCTCCAAATGGGGTAGAGTTGAGTATGACATGGTGAAAGTGAGGGATGGATTGGTCGCATTTGCGAACTTGTCTTGGGTGGAACCTAAGACTAAAGAGGTCATTAAGGTGAAGATAAAGCACGACCTACCTGGAAAGGAAACACCCATTGAGGCAAGATATTTTGCTGCTTGCGTTGCCCTGCATCATGTTTCTTTCAACAAGAATTTGGCAATGGTTCTTCCCAGAGAGTTCAAGGATACCTGGGCCGAGTTAGAAAATGAGAGGAAGCAGATACTGAAAAGTGATCCTATAAAGCATACAAGGCTTTACAATAACGATCCTTTCAAGGTTGTCCTTGAGGATAGAAGGTCGATGGCTTCTAGACAGAAAGAGAAGGAAATCAAGATGAACAATGAAGCTAAAATGAAGAGGGCTCCTGTTACATTGACATCCGTGAATAACCAGGCTTCAAATATAGTACCTCAGGATCAGAAACACTCCTTGAAAAGACCCGCTCAGAACTCAGTGTCGAATAGAACCGTCAAATTTCCGAAGAAAGTCTGGGACTCCGCTACTACTTTCAACTTCACCTCCAGGGAAAGAGAACATATTCATAATTTCGTGAAGTCAAGAGTTCATTGGGAGAGACTTCACAATGGCTCAGGTGTAACAGATTCTACAGTGGCAAAGATTTCGAAGGAGACACTGTTATCTATTGGCTTTCGAGAATCACATGCTGAAGAAGCGCTGACTTACAAAGACCCTCTATCCTTCCTCCTATTCAATGTTCCAGATGATGATCTCCCTGAATACTTTTTAGATGCATCTTCAAAGGACACTGTAACCCTAGTTGACAAGAATGAAAGAACCATTCAAAAAATAGCTGAATTCGGGATTTCTCGTAACCAAGCTATTGCAGAGCTAAATATGAACCAGGGGCATGTCAATGATGTCCTGTGCTTCTTGACCTTGCAGAACTCAAGCTACGCAAATAAGGTGTTCGAGGTGTCCCAGATTAGCGAGAATGAGTCTCTTGAACAGTGGAATGAGGAGATCGAAAGTCTTGCAATGATTTATGAGGAGGATAGCTTAAACAAATTGAGCGATACATCTGTTGAAGTGAAATTCAACGAGTTTCTCTCTTTGATTGTCTACAAACCTAACCTGTACCCTTTTCAGCTATCAGGTTTGGCCATATCAGTCATCGACAAGAACAAGTATAAACTTCCTAACTACATCAAGTTGAAGATCACACAGAAGTTGGCCGATTACACCATTGAGAACTTGATAGGAGATGCCTATATTTTCTCCATGATTGACTGGTTGCAACAGTACAGTGGAGAGTTGATTCAAAACCCAGGCCCTTTGTTAGAGTCCTCCCTGTCCACTCAGATGGAGAACGCTGAACTTGATGACTTCAATTCAAACCCTGTTGAGCAAAGGAAAAGATTCAAATCTAGGCCAGACCTAAAATTCATCGAGAATGACTACAACGAGAGAATCAAGAGCACAAAATATGCAACAATGCAGAAAGCAAGACAGTCTTTGCCAGCATGGAATGAACAAACCGTCCTTTTGGATGCTGTCAACTCTAATTCCGTCAGTCTTATCACTGGTGAAACCGGTTCTGGTAAGTCCACACAACTGGTCCAGTTTGTTCTAGACGATCTTTACTCCAAGGGGAACTTTAAGACACAGATTCTTTGCACACAACCAAGAAGAATTTCAGCAATAGGTCTTGCTGAACGTGTTGCTGAGGAAAGAGCGAGTAAATGTGGTGATGAGGTGGGCTACATTATTAGAGGTGCTAACAAGTCCAATAAAAACACCAAGATCAAGTTTTTGACCACAGGTATTCTGGTGAAATTCCTACAGAATGGTGATGAATTTCTCAATGACTCAATATTGGTTCTTGATGAAGTGCACGAAAGGTCTATGGAGACAGATTTGATTATCATTATGGTCAAGAAATTACTAGGCAAGTTTAAGAACTTGAAGGTGATCTTGATGAGTGCAACTGTTGATGTTTCTGTCTTCAGGGACTACTTTAAAGGTCTGACCACTGCTCATATCAAGGGTAGAACATTTCCAATTACAGACTACTATCTTGAAGATGTTCTAGCAAAAACTGGATTTCAAATCCAAGTCAATGACGAATGGATATCACCAAAGGCTGATTCTAAGTTTTTCCAGGCAGGAAATATCAACTACGATCTGATCGCTCAATTAATTTTGAAGATTGATGAGGATCTCAGTATGGAAAACAATCAAGGATCTATCTTGATCTTTCTACCTGGTGTTGGTGAAATCAACAGATGTGTGAGAATGTTGCAATCAAGATTCTCCAAACCTTCCGTGGTTCTCCCTCTACATTCCGCCCTTACTCCACATGAACAACACAAGGTCTTTGAAAGCTTCCCAAACAGGAGAAAGATTGTTGTGTCCACTAACATAGCTGAAACTTCTATTACTATCAACGACTGTGTTGTCACCATTGATTCTGGAAGAGTTAAGTCCATGACTTATAACTCTGTTGAGAACACAACTAAGCTAGTCGAAATTTTCGAATCCAAGGCAGAGGCTAAACAAAGAAGAGGTAGAGCTGGTAGAGTTCAAAATGGTATTTCCTATAAACTGTTCACCAAGGAAACTGAGTCAGCTATGATTGACATGCCCGTTCCTGAAATCAAGAGAGTTAATTTAGATTCATTGTACTTGGTTGTTAAGTCTATGGGAATCAAAAATGTGATTGGATTCTTGAGTACAGGTATGGACCCACCTCCACTCGAAGCTCTATCGAAGTCTGATGAAATCTTGAAGTGTTCCGGTTTGATTGATGAGTATGACGACTTGACCCAGCTTGGTAAAATTATTTCTTTGTTGCCAATTATTGATCCTAAGCATGGAAAACTATTGACATTGTCTATTATTTTTGGTTGTACAGATATTGGCATCTTGATTGCATCTGTTTTGAGCTCCGGAACCCCATTTTTGAAAAGTATCGAATTTAGGGACAGTGTTAAATCTTTGCTATCTAAAACCAAAGAATTGGGTGACTTGCTGTCAACAGTTCTTATTGTCCAGAAGTATCTGACTATTTCCAGCTCCTCAGAGAAGAAGAAGTTCATTAATGACCACCACCTGTCCTTCATCAAACTAACTGAAATAAAGTCATCTATTTCCCAATTCGATGCAATTCTTGAAGATTTGGGGTTTTTGCCTTTCAAGTACAAAACGGGACAAGAAGGTTCCTTGAACAGAAATCGATCGAACTTTGCCATCATCAAAGCTGTTATAACTGGTGCCTTTTATCCTCAAGTTGCCAGAGTTCAACTTCCTGATCCGAAATTCTTCAACACAGCTTCTGGTTCTGTCCAAATTGATCCGGATGCTAAGATGATCAAGTATTGGATCAGAAATGAGGAGTACATCACGGATTTATTCAAGTCTCATTCATCTGAGGAGATTATCAATGAGAGGCTCCCTGCTACCAGATGCTTTATCCATCCGTCTTCAGTACTATTCGACACTAGTGCGAAAGAGCTGAACCAATCTCAATTAAAAGAGCTCTTGGAAGATCAAAGCATAAAGAGAGACGAGAACGGATTAATAGATTTCGAGAAACTTCAAAGCGTCAAGATTGACTTGACCCCACAGACACAAAAGAATCAATCAATTGCATCAAAATCACGGTTTGTTGTATATAATTCGTCGACTGTTTCCAACAAGCTGTATCTTCGTGATATAACTCCGACCACAACACTGTCTACGCTGTTATTTGGCGGTCCAATATCATATGATCTTACTACCTTTGCATCAGGAAGGGCTTCTCCCGGGATCGTTGTTGATTCTTGGCTTCCTATTAGAACATGGTGTAAGAATGCAGTGCTGATCAAAGAACTGAGGATTTTGGTAGATGAAGCAATAAGGGAACAGTTAGACAAACCTTCTTACAATCAAGAGATCAAAGATACGAAAGTTGGAAATACTTTGCTTTTGATAGACACTATTTTGAATAATGAGTTAAGATAGATAGATAAATTCATGCTGTTCAAGAATTTCTCTCATGGTAGAGCTCTCTTGATAGAAATCAGCTAAAACATCGAAAATCAGAGAATCAAAAAAATGCCCGACGTGGGGCTCGAACCCACAACCGCACGATTAAGAGTCGTGCGCGCTACCGATTGCGCCAGCCAGGCTTTTAACAGAGACTTAAATAGGCGTTGACTTCTCAGTGATATCTAGACGGTTTAGTTATCTTGTAATTTCGAGGCTCTTTGCTTACCTCTCGCTAACAAGAAAGTCATCCAAATAATCTGTGAAATCATATAGTCGATCAATTATTGTACATTTGTATTTGGATTGTGTTTTCAATACCATTTGGATATTATTTGGAGAGTATTTCGTTTCACTATAAGGTTTTATATAACATCGTGTTATAGATGATACGCCATAATCCAGAAATTTACTCTATTAGGATATCGCCTTAGAATGTTACATGTGTTGTTCCAATGGCAATAACAAACCAGATATGAAACAATAATTTCGAAACTGTAATATATTATATACGAACCCATATCTTCTCTCTACTCGTTAGGGCTGGCTTGATACACACATTATACACATGTGAAACAGTCATTAACTCACTAGCACTGTCCTGACTTAGCCATTATGCTCCACAGTTATAACACACATAGAATATAATTTCAATTACAACTGCCGAAGTGCAACGCAACCTTGGTACAGTAGACCAATGGGGTTCCATCTTATCGAGGGGTTTCACCGCGGTTTCGACCGAGGTTGGACATCTTTTAAGTGACTCATCACTCATCCCTGAAGTTTACAATATCAATATCAAATGTTTGAGCCGTTTGATATAAATCTCGATTAGTCCGACTGATTTTCCGATTCGTACCGACATTTGGTACTATTCGTTTAGTTTAAAGCCTGAATGAGCTTTCCCCAATGAGAATGGATATAGTTCTAGATCAGACCCGCTACCAGGGTAAAGTACAGCACCTATGAGGATAAACGCTCAATGTAAAGAATTCAATGTGTAGTTACTACTAGGAATGCGAGTTCGAGAATTTTAAAAGCCAACATACTTGTTGCTCTCTAGACCAGATCATAAAGGGTGATTACAATACTATGAGATCCTAAGGAGAGAGCCCATTATAGAGGTCGACAGTACTGCAGTTATAGAGACTCAAGCCTCTAGCACCAGTTTCACCAATCTTCCTTTGGACAAAACTGTTTTCTCTGCTACCTCTGGATCTGGAGGCTTTGATTGACAAACGTTTCGAATGCGTTACAGGTTATATTACAACCCAAAATTTTTTGGTTAAAATAGAAATTGAGTGAGCTTTAACAAGTTACTTAGAGGAAGGTTAAACCCTAAATATTGGACTCAGAAGGTTTTCTGAGCTCGAGGCAAAAATAAAAATGCCCGACGTGGGGCTCGAACCCACAACCGCACGATTAAGAGTCGTGCGCGCTACCGATTGCGCCAGCCAGGCTTAGAACGGCTCAGGAAGAGCAATTAAGTAATTGATTACATAATGATCACACAGCCTTGAGTCCACAGCTTCAAGGCTGTTTCAGGGCTGTTGACTCAATGGTGGGAAATAAGCATCAGGGGATAGCAGTTGAGCACCGTATATCTATACAAGTAACGACACAATATATTCACATCAATATAGCAGCAAAGAAAGTAACTTCAATAGTCACACTCTAAGAACCATATTTTGCTTGTGAAAAATCTCAATGTTCTCAATCTTTTCACTTCGCTGAAAGTCTCGGCTGGTCCCACATGAGGCTATGTAGCTTGATTTGTGCGTTTTGACACCTTCGACGACCTGTTTTACAGCTTCCTTCAGCACCACAGTACAAAGCTTAAAACTTTCTCCCTGACTCATAAAGTACTTGAACAAATCCTTCAAGAGATAAACTGGGTTACCGTTGGCTCCTACCACAATATCCTTCAGCTTATCAGAAGAAATTCTCAACCCATTCATCTTCAAGAAAGCCTCAAGTTGCAGTTGGGTCAATTGTTGCTGGGTTTCTCCGGGAGTCATAGGACTTTTGATCATGACAGACAGCTGAGATCTTGTGTTCATTTTACCTGAAATTTTAGTTCTGTAGAATTCTAGAAAGTCAGCTTTGGTGATATTGCAGAAGAATTGCTGATCTTCACTTCCAATAAATCCCTTGTAAGATCCAGTGAATATCATATCCCTAGTGTATCTATGAACTTTCATAGATTCGCCAGAACTATCAGCATTGGAACTGCCGACACTGGAAGGCATATCTGCAGTTAAACTCTCTGGACCACCACTTTTAGTCAAATCGAGCTTAAAGTTTTTCAAAAACGGACCAATCACTGTGTCTCTGAATTCCTCTTCAGTCATATTGACATACTCATTCTCCCAGCTTGAAAGGTAATCATTGACTTTGTCTTCCAAATACTGTGGTGTGAACGTGCCACTCATGATGCTGATGTGGATTCCATATGTGGTTCTAAGAATTCTAGTGCCGCCCAAAACAGCGTAGCCCAACTGCTGCTTAAACCGTAGGTCAGGAACCAATGTCAACGCCATCAGATGGGAGAACAATTTCGTCATCTGCTGAGTGTAGTGGTCATTTCTTGGTCCAGTCTGGATGTAGTAGGAAATAGAATTCATTGGATCACCTTTTGCACCTTCTCTTTCAATCTTGTATGATTTACCAGGTTGGATTTCATAAGTTGAAGGTTCTTGAAAGTTCAGCTCATTGGTATTGTCCTGAAAACAAGTCAGTTTATTGATGCAGTCAATTGTCAGATCGACGTTATCGAGGACACCTTGAATCAACACCTTGGTGTACTTTTCGCTGTAGTCGAAGATTCTTAAAAACTCCTTGAACATGTCCAGATCAATTTCCTCCAATGCTTCAACTCTATCTTCCAAAGTCCACATGTTTTCTTCCAAGACAACCAGCAACCCACTTATAGCCATTGTCAGGGAGTCATTTTGATCCAACAGATTGTATCTGGTCATCACAGACACTCTGCTCTTTCTGAATTCACTCATTGTGAAGGATCCTGATGTGAAAAGCTTCTTGAATTCACCAACGATGATATCCATTAGGTTGTGGATTCCATTACTGTATCCCGTCAAAGTGAACCCAAGCCTCACATCACCTTTCAAAGAGGCTTGGATTTCCCATGTGAAGTTCACCAGTTCAGCAGAGTACAACGTGCTTGCAATTTTCAGTTTCAACAATTCAGCCAAGATCTCTGTCATCATGGTTTTCTCTGGGCTTGCTTCAATACCTAGTAGAATGATATCAAAGGAAGCAAAAAGCTTTGACTCAAATAGTTTAGCATTCTCAACTTTGGCCCAAATTTCATGGGTTGACGTTTTGCCCACACATTGTGCTTTCGTTGATGATAATGAACTCTTGGTCACAAATGATAAGGAGGCCTTTGATGATTTGTTGGTCAAATCCTGGAGTAGGTTTTGTAACTGTTGATGGTCCAAAGCATATTCTGGAATAAATCGATTCTTTCTCATGATCCTGAACGGAAAGTTGATATTGACTGCCTCTGAAGAGGACAAAAGGTCGACATCAAACTTACTCAAGTTGTAATCAAAGTTAAAGAATTGATCCGTATGGTTGGCCTTCTCGATGAGAAGGTCTCCAAGAGATGTGCTCAACACTTCAAGGTCACCAAGAATGGCAAATCTCAGGTTTCTCAAATTGAAAGTATCATTGGTGAAATTTAATAGTTCAAAACCTCTGCTGAGCCAGAACAAATCACCTTGTTTGGAGCCCAGACTGTGACGTGCATCCCAGTTGCTTGACCCCTTCAAAATATTTTTCGGTTTCAATAAATTCAAGTTTGTCATTAATGTTTGGGCGTATTTAGATGTCTCATCCATCGGTGATGTGGCAACATCCTGATGTAGATAGTTCAAGAGGTCAATCGACTCTAACTCAAACAAGAGTCTACCCATCTCCTGAGCATCCTGGAACACGTTTGATTTATAATAACTGACGATAGTAGATATGATAAAGGTCAAACGCTTCACACCAGTATTGGTTAAGTTGATTTCAATTACCAGGGTAGAACTACCAGTACTCAAATTCTGAGAGAATGCACTCAAGCCGACGGCAAGACCCTCCTCCTTCAAGAACTGGTCCAAAGACCCCTCACCTTCATCCCCAACGATGTTACACCAAGCCCTCACAATTAAATCCATAGTTGGAGATAAAGTTTCATCATATGGGAAGAATAGTCTTACCGTGGGATTATTGGAACTGTTGATAAGAATACAGTTCTGGGACTGTTGGGAGCTGAATGCTTCACTCTCGTAGCTCCACTTTGACAGAATATTGAAGTCATTCAGTTCTTTGAGAATACTGGATGTTTCCTTGTTGTTGTCGCCAGAATTGCCCTTTCCAAAGAATCTGAATTTTGGCTTTGTCAAGTCATCGTAGTCTGAACTTGGCAAGCCTGAAAAGTGCTTGATAACCAATTTGGTCAAGAGATTCAAAGACTGTGAAGATCTAACCACTAAAGTCATATTTTCAGCGTGATAGTTGTTTTTGTAGTAATCCATTAAGTGGCTTCTAACTTTCAATTTTTTGAACTTAGGTAGGTCGTTAAGGGTGAAGAAATTTCCAGTGGCAAACCTATGGAAGGGATGTCCCTTATTGGATATCAAACGCAGGCCATGGTATAAAAGTCTTCCACTTGAGCTTCTATTGGCAGCATGTTCATTATCAATAGCGTAGATTTCTTTTTCAAACATAGACTCACTGAAAACTGGGTTTTGAAAACAGTCTGCAAAGATCTTCACGAGATGGTTGAATACTGGCTCGTCAACGATGCCAGTTTTGAGGGTAGAGCTCGAAGGTATCTCAAAAAAGTAGCAAGTCTTTTCACCAGTTGTGAATGCATTTCTTCTACCACCACTCTTGGTCAAACAATCATGGAACTCACTGGGGTTTGGAAAGTTCTTGGAGCCGAGAAGAAGCAGATGTTCACAGAAGTGAGCCAAACCTGGGATATCATCGGGGTCGTTGTGGGCACCAGCGGCAACTGACAGAGCAACAGAGGCCAGGTCTTCAGCAGGGTCAGAAATAAGCAAAACAAGCAAGCCGTTTTCAAGCTGAATGATTTTGTGACTCTTAGCTGAACCAGTGTAGGGAACCAGGAGGTGTTCATGAAATGTTTTGACAGATGTCATCTTGTTGCAATCCACGCTTGACTCATAAGTTCTTAGTCTTCGAGGAGCTAAGCTCCTTTAAAGCAGCTGTTTTGAGGCTAATTGAATACGTTTTTGACCACAATGATTGGTTGCCACATTAGGACAGAACAATGGGACTCAGAACACAGACGCCTCAAAAAGTCCTGTATCTTTGAATTGCAAGGATAGTTTTGCCAGTAGCAACTAGATAGTTAAACAATGTTTTTGCACCGTTTGTCAGTTGCAATGTCGGAAAATCATTCACAGAGGTGTTTAGAACGGAAACTTTGACTGGCGCCTATTTATTCTTTACATTCTGTTTTTCCCTTACTTCTTTTTTTCTCTGGTCTCTGAACAGAAATGTGACACCAAGCTACTGTTTTCACCTTCAGTCTTTTGTGATGTTGAATAGTTTAGATATAATAAATAATGTGAAGGATCATGATGCAGACCTAATAGCTCATTTTTGGAACCCGTACGCATCTGTGGTTGATGGTACAATCCCCAAAAACTTGTAGACCTTTCCCATGCTCAAATCATCTTTCCCCACCAAACGCTTAAAGCTTCTAACAATGTTTTTCTTTTCTTCTTCAGAGGAGCAAGCGGTATACAAGTCTTGTGCACGCTTTTGAATTCCCATCTGAGTCAACCAATCACCCTGTTCAATTGGTCCCAAGGCTTTAAGATCTTTGGAATCAGCGACAATTGACGCAATGGCCTGAAAATCAACATCCACAGACAAATCAACATCACCCTGCTTCATGAACGGATCAACGAACTTATGGTCTAGAATGCCTCGCAATGAGTTAGAAGGAATTTTCTCTGAAGGACCATAATCAATAATCAGGGATGCACCCGTATTGTTGCCACTCGACTTCACCAAATGGGCGATATTCTCAGAGTACTGGAACAGGTCTTGGGAGATTTCCACCACTGAACCAACAGGATTGTTGTTGTATCTCTCTGAACTTTTAGGAATGTATGACGAGGGTGTTTCCGAAGGGGCTTGGATCAGATGAAACTTCCCAGTCTCTGGGTTAAAGTCAACCAGCATCTCTCTCCATCCATGATCAGTCTTAATAAACTTCTTTATTGGCAAAGCATCAAAAAATTCGTGAGCAATAACATAATTAGTAACCGGAGCAGCCTCTGAGTGTTCCAGTACATCCTTTTCAGTGTCCACCCACAGGATATTTCCACCATGTATATGGATTGAGCTCCAGAAAGTACCATCAGTAGGAGCCTTTAGCTCCTCATTACACAACATGGCATGCTGTTTTCTCTTCAACACAGGTGACGCTTCAACAAGCACAATTTCCTGCTCAACACGCTTATCCTTCAACAAACGATTGAAACTTCTCAAGCAATCTGCCAGTAAAGTCCCCTTTCCTGGACCAAACTCAACGAACCTCACCTTCTTTGGGCCCTTCTGAGATAACCAAACACTGAAAAACCATACACCTATCAACTCGCCAAACATCTGGGAAATTTCTGGAGAGGTGACGAAGTCTCCTTTTGCGCCCAATGGATCTCTGGTGGTGTAGTAGCCGTGTTCTGGATTGGTCAGACATTGTCTCATGTATCCTGAAAGTGAGATAGGGCCTGTGACTTCAATGATTTGTGAGATCAGTTTGCCCAACGGATTCAATGGAGGGAGAGAAGGAGGGGGAGGGGGAGAAGTGGGAGGAGATGGTGGTGGTGGTGGTGGTAGTGGCGTATGGGATAGAGACCTGTGTGGATATCTCAATATTGATGAGAGGGATGTTCTTAGTCTTGTGACATGAGTTAGTCTTGTAACATGAGCCATATTCCTTTTTAATACCTATGGCTTCCAGATCTGGCTGACAATCCTGTTATTGATCTGCTGATAAAATCGACATTCGGCACATCTCATCGCGTAGCGAAGTAGGGGGATCTGTCAAAACTACAGGGCACATAACCAACATTACTTAAGTATCTTGAGGCTTTCTAACAACGACGTACCAGTTATCTCTTTCATACCCATTCTCAACAATCTCACCTCCAGCAGCGAGTGCATTTTCCTCAATTTCCCCCTTCTTATACAGATGGTAGTATCTGAATTTGGTATCTGGTTTCTCTTCGAAATCATCAGCATTAATCGTATCGTCATTCTTCTTGAGGGTTCCCATTCCCTTTGCGGTCTTCTTCACACTTTTCCTCTGCAGTATCCAAGGAACAAGAACATCCTGTGGATCGCCTTCTTTGTAGCCACGTCTAGAATTCTCTTGCTCTAAAGCCCAAACGTAAATCAGAGCCTCACCACCTGAACGAAGTTTACTCAGAATATGGTGAATAGCTTCGGTTCTCCTTTCTGGGGTGGAAAAGTGGTGAATCACAGCAATGCTAATGGCAAAGTCAAAAGTATTTTCGGGGTGCGGTAATGCAAGACCATCACTTACCATCACTTCATGGCCAAACTCTTTTGCACATTCTATCAGCCCATCTGAGCGATCTGAGCCAATGAGCATCACATCTCTATTGATACCTAGATATTTTCCATTCCCACAACCGACATCAATGCCGATAGATCCCTTCTTACGGTCTTTGAGGAACCGTTCAACGATAGGCCATGGCTAGTGAAGTTAGTACCTTAGATAATGATTTTGCGATGTTGCACTTACTTTATAACGAGTTTGTGAGAAATGGGAAGCAATTTCGTTATACACTGTGTGAACGTAATTTTGCTCCTTTGAGATAGCGTCCAGTGACTCGTCCATTGTGAGTCTTTCTGTCGTCTTACCCGAAGAGGTTAGTTCTCGTGTCTAGAAAAAATTAGACCAGCCATTACATAAGATATGTTATGTCATCATCCAAAGAAAGTCAGTTTCGTTTCTTGGCCACACACCACATCAAATAAAGAAAACACACATTTTCAACTTGCGATTCGATTGCTATTGTTAACTGGGCATATTCACGTCATGAGTGCAACCCTGACCAAGGATCAGCGTATTCAACAGATTGTGGATTCCGAGTCGAAGGAGTCGTTCTCTCTGAGACGTTGGATTGTGCTCTCAGTCTTCGCCTTATATGCTTTCGTTGGAGTGCCCGCATGGTTCAAACTCACAGCGGTCTACAGAGCCCCTCTCCCTTCCAACTTTATCCAGTTCCTGCAGACCCACGAGAATATCGATGTACAAATTCTCAACAAGGTCTATCTACAGGTTCACGATAGACTACAGTACCCCGACTTGGATCAGGCCGTTCAAGTTCAGGTCGACTATGAGTTACACAGGATGAGCCTGGATCCTCTGGAGAGACTAGTCGTTGACTGGAATGTTACCTTGATTAATGAGGAACCACCAAACGATGACGAGTACGTGCTTGCGCTTCAATTAGCCGATAGCGAGGGAATTTCTATCAATGAGTTCAAAAGGGAAGTTGTTCTTTATTACACTTTTGATACTGTGAAGAACAACGATTTGCCATTTTATATCACTCAGAGTTTGTTGTATCACCTATTTGATAATGAAATCAAAAACTTTCAGGCCAAGAATCAAAATAGCAAGTCATTGAACTCGATTCAGCATTCTCCGAAGGTCCATCTCTCCTTTAAGTTGCTGACTGGTGATGGTTTACCAATTGATTGGGATATCGAAACGGCCCTCAAGGAATACTTCACTCCAGTGAGGCAACTCTTGCAGAACTATGTCAATTTTACGATCGACTCAGAGGTCAAATATTTCACAAGGTTGAATTTGGGCAGTGATGACGAAACGTATATCAATCCTTCGGACCTAGCAACAATCCTTGATTTTTCAGACTGGGACGTGTCGTCGAACCAGTTCTCATACCCAACGTTGAATTTTATCTTATACTTTCCATCAGCGTCTCAGTCTCCTTTAACGTTTTCAAATGATGCATCTACATATTTGATCCCTCAGTGGGGGTCCATAATCTTGGAAAAGGATAGCATCCCTGAAGATACGTACATCACCAAGGAATTTTTGTTCGCAAAAATCCAAGTGTTCACTTCCGAGCTATTCAAATTGTTGGGTCTTCCACAGCATCCGAAGACACCTCTTATCAGAGTGGACATACTGACTAAGTACACCATTGTCAAAAACTTGAAAAAGGGATTAGATTCATTGGCTTCATTGTTGAAACTTTCTGAGTCTCTACCAAACATATCCATACCAAAAAGTGTGCAGAATAATGTTAGAAACTCCTTGGATGCAAGACAGCGTGCTATTGAGAGGTTGCAGAAAGAAGATTTCAACGGAGCTTTACTCGAGTCGGTTCAAGTGTCTCAGTACAGTGAGGAGGCTTTTTTTGACAGAGAGATGGTCCAACAGGCCTTCTTCCCGCAAGAGCACAAGATTGCTGTATACCTGCCACTCTTGGGTCCTTTGTCACTGATGATTTTGTTCGGTGTCATCAGAGTGGTGGGCGAGATTAAGTTGCTGAAGAGGAAGAGGGAATAGAGAACAGACATATTTTTGAGATTCAAATCGAACATTTCAGTATCTACGAATACAAGGATAATTTGGTCTTTAAGGATGGAAACAACGTAATACAGACGTAAAGATCAAAAAACAAATCTAACAACTAAAAGACCTTGATTTTATACCAAGAAACCCATGATGAAGGAGCCCAAAACAGAAACAACAGAAACACCAAGGAAGTTACCTGCACCTTGAGAAGCGGAGGAAGACACAGAGCTTGGGGCAGGTGACTGACTTGCGGATGATGAAGGCTCAATGGTGGAACTGGTACTTTGAGACGCTAAGGTTGAACTTGATGCGGAATGGGAAGATGAGGACAATGATGATGAGGAAACAGAGGAGGAGGAGGACGAACGGGAGGAGCTTGCGGATGATGTGGAGGAGGCAGAGGAGGAAGAAACAGAAGAAGTCAAAGAAGAAGAGGAAGAAGATTTGACTGAACTAGATGAGGAGGAGCTTGAGCTTGAAATTGAACTTGAACTTGAACTTGAACTTGAGCTTGGGCTAGAGCTAGAGCTAGAGCTAGAACTGGAGCTAGAGCTAGAGCTAGAGCTTGAGCTGGATTTAGAGCTAGAGCTAGAGCTGGAGCTTGAGCTTGAGCTTGAGCTGGATTTAGAGCTAGAGACAGAACCAATCGCTGCACCAACATCTTTACAACTAGACTCAAAGGATGTCCACCCAGCATCACTATTGTTGTTCGGACAAATTGAGTCTAAGCAGTTCTTGATAGCAGAAGACTCATTTTCGCAGACACAACCAATTTGGTTCAATTGATCACAGTCTTCGGAAGCTTTTGTGACTTGCGCAACACAAGCTAGAAAACAGGCAGGTGGGGTGGCAGCCACTGTTTGGATCAAAAGAGCAGTAGCCAGAGAAGCTGAAAGGACACGCATGATAGTGAAATCAAAAGATAAATTGAAAATGGTGGCTGATTTAGTGAGTCTGTGCGTTAACAAGCGAATGTGAAGCGATCCCTTGGAGAGTAAGAGGCGATTTGAGTAGATTTTGGTGATCTTCGAAGTTTTTTGTTTTGAATTTTTCAGTATTTTCTCGTTGTTGTTCAGATTTTCGCCGATTCGTCGATCGCCCGTTTTCGCTTTCGCAATTACCCGTTTGGCAGGAAATGGCGTCAACATCCCGAAATAGAGAAACTCAAGTTGTCTTCAATTTAAAACTGACTACACCAATCACTAACAGAAAGGATGCCAGTTGAAGTTTCTAAGAAACCAGAGTCAGAGAAAGAGGATCATGATGGGGACCTGGAACTTTCTGACGTTCCAATGGACGAGTTGAACGATGAAGAAGATGATGATGACGAAGAAGATGAAGGCGAGGAGCTAGACAATGACATTGAGCTCTATAAACAACTTCTTAGTGAAGATACTCGATTTGTTCGGCAAAAGATCTTTCATGATGTGCTTGAATCGACTACATCGTCCGACCCTTACCACCAAGGGAATCATAACCTCATCGAAGAGCCCCTGGAGGAACTCCGGGAAGAAGATAAAAAAAAGCTACTCGTTGAAAACCTTGATCTAGAGCAGATGCAGAGGTACGAATCCTATCGAAGAACTCCCGTTGGAAAGCCTGGAGTGAGGAAACTGGTGAACACTGTTCTGAATCAGAGTGTATCCAACAATGTGTCAGTGGTATTAGCTGGTGTTTCCAAAGTTTTTGTTGGCCAAATCGTCGTTAAGGCACTAGAAGTCAAAAAGAGGCATAATAAAGCCAATTATCTGATAAAGTTGGCTGAAAAGAAGCAACTAGTGGAGGAGCTGGAGAGACAAGAGTCCATGTTGAAACAAAAGATGGATGACAACAAATCAGGGGCCCTTGTTGACTTGTCACACATCAAATACCAGATTGATCAAATAAAGGCAGAAATCAAGAAAATAGACTTGAAGAATATTAACGAGAAAGGGCCACTGTTACCTGAACACATTAGAGAAGCTTGGAGGCTATATCAAGTTGAGAGCGGTACAGCTCCGAATAGCCAGTGGCGTAGCCAAGGTGAAAGGGATGGCCTATTGTTCCGGTAATGATGCAACTATTTCCCAATACTATACACGGGCACATGATTTATATTTTTAAGTCAAACTTCAAATCCATGTCAGACCAGTCAAACCCAGAAGTAGCAACAAAGAGACAATAGTGCTCCAACAGAAGTTTCAACTCTTCAATTTCATCTAGAAACTCCAATCTTGAAATACGAGCTTGTTCATCTGAGCCAATCCAGGTGCTTAAGATACTGAACATGTTCGAGCTCATGACAGTACTGAAACCAAGTGTCTGCAATCGCTGTGTGTACTTCTCCAAGGTGTTGAATTCCAGAAGCGAAGGCATAGAGATGTTCCGAATTTTGAGATTCTCAATCATGACGGCTCCAAATGAATCTGTTCCTCCAACAGGGTCATATATTAACAAGGAAGATCTTCTGAAGAAGGTCTGTATTGTTTGGATTAAGCTGTTTGAATCTTTTGACTCAGCATAGCAGAGCATACACTCTGAAATGACTAGTGTTGGCACGTCTGGATCAAACTGCTGTTTAAAAAGCTCCCTCAAGGGTACGTCGCTCCGCAAATCAATATCTAGAAGCTTGTAATTGGGTAATATCAAAGAGTTTCCAAGGGACTTGTAGAAAGTTTCCAAGTTCTCTGGTTTCTCCACTTCGGCGCCTACAATTCTGGACAACTCTTCATCCGTTCGTATAACTGCACCCTTGAGTTTAGTTGAGCCTGCAAAGTCAATTTCAACGTATTCCAGCAGTCCTTTGTCATGAGAGAGCACATTGAAAGCTCTTGTATCAGATCCTGCACCAAGATTAATGATTCTTTTATTCTGGCTCTCAAACTTCTTCAAGAATCGCTCAATGACAAGATCAATTGATCTGGTCCGAATGTACGTACCCCGATTAATCACTGGCAGCTTGTTACCACCAGAAACAATGGACTTGAATATTCTCTTGGAGGAAAGCTTGTACTCAAACTTCAGAAACTTCTCAAGCCCACTAAGGATGTTTGGAAGATACTGGTCCTGTATGTAGCCCTTACTATGCACAGAGACACGACATGAAAGGGCATCAAAGTCAGTGGATCGTATAACTTTGTCAGCTTGTTCCATGCTGACGTACCGTAACTTGTAAAGAGCAGTAGTCGTGTCCTCCTCCCAGCTGAAATCTCTACATAGAGTGCGGTGTCCGGGTGTCCATGGAACTTTTTTTGTCACATTTCTGAGTACTACAAGAATCAATCAATCATACATTAGAGAGTGTTGGTAATTGACCATACTGGGTATGATCAGATGTGTCGATCCGACTGAGTCACACTTTGAATAGATTGCGTTCTTTGTTGCGCTGCTTCAAGGGACTTATTCCACCCAACTTATCAAGAAGTCTAACCCTCTTCAGCGGCGAGAAGATGTTGTTCTGAATATCTTCATCATCTACCTCCACAATGGCCTTTGATCCAACCTTTCTCTTGGTGGGCTTCTTTATGACTGTGTTGGACCCTTTTGGTTTTCTGTTGGTAGTCCTTGAGCGCTGCTCTTCTTCTGGCAATACGGAGGAGTGTACATCTTTGTTATTCTCGCTGGAAATGGCTTCCACTTTGGCTTTCTTTATTGTGTTACCAAAGAAGTCATCATCATCAAAATCATCATCATCGAATAAAGATGAGGCTCTTTTTTTCTTTGGGGTGGTAGCGGTGCCCTTGATTCCCTTCTTTGGTGACAGAATGCTCTTTAGGGCGCTTCCAGGACGTCTGTTCACCATGGCCTTGGACGGAGAAAGCGCCGCTCCAGGTGTTGATTGCGTCAGTAGTTTTGCTTTGTTATGATGTGGAGTAGAAGATTCCATGAGTGACTGCGGCTTCCCAATTTTTGGGGGTGAGGATAGTCTCATTGTCTTGGTCAAAAATGGAGACACGGAAAAATTGGACACTTGGGGCTTGTTCATTACCTTTGATATAGCCTGGGGCTTTGCAGGTGATATTGGGTTGTTCGGCGGCCGTTTGATAGACGTCCCTTTCTGATCCTTTAAAAGCTTGATGTTTTTCTTTGAGCTCTCTAACTTGGATTCAAGAACAGCTTTTTGAGTCAGGAATTGTTGTTTGTTTCTGTTAACCTCATTCTTTGCATCGTTTATCTGGGAGTTTAATTTGCTGATCTGAGTTTTTAGGGAAATGTTATCCTTCTGTAAAGCCAACTGGGATGAAGTCTTTTTCTTCAAGTTCTCAATCTCGCTGGTCTGTTGAGAGATTTTGCTTTCTAAAAGTTTCTTTTCATGCTGGAGTTTATTAAGTTCCTGTTTAGCGGAGTTATCAACCTGAACCTTTTGAGTAGAGCTAGAGTCAATGATGGCTTGTTGTTGAATAATGAACTTGAGGAACTGGGCCTGTTGTAGCGTAGATCTTCTCTCTAGCTCTTGTTGCCAGACTTCCGCAGCTACTTCAGATGCTCTAGCATAGTCTACCCAATTTTCAGCAGTGCTAACCATAATATCATACAACCTTGTCACCGGACCTTTTAGGTAAGTGACCCGGCCTCTGTTTTGTTTTGATCCACAAAAGCGCCCTTATTCCGAGGACAACAAAGTGCATCAGATCCGAGGATAGGAAGATAGAACTTCAACTGCCAATTTTTTGAGAAAACAATGATTACAGAAAGATTTCGAACTTCTTTACATTATCGATTCATTCGTCACTTGTTGCATTGAGCTTGAAAACGATGTATTTTATTAGGCAGTGTCTTCCTAGGTGTTTGTTGGGCTTGATTCTTATTCAGATTGCTCAGAGTGCCTTAACTTCAGATGAAGTCTTCGAACTACAAACACGACAGGGCTCCAATGGTGTGATATACCTGAACCCAACAAATTTTGAGAGTGTAATGGACGGCCCAAGGGACTACTACTTGTCTTTGCTATTTACAGCTCTGGATCCAAGCGTCAGCTGTGACTACTGCCAGAAGTTTCAACCACATTACCAGAATGTTGCAGCCTCTTATCACACGTCCAACCCAGGCAGGGACGCAATTTTCTTCTTCATTGCCGAATTCCCAGAGAACAAAGACTTGTTTGTAAAGTTGAATATGAACACAGTGCCCTTGCTTCGTATCTTTCCACCAAACATGACGGAAGATGCCAATGTATTTAGTCCTCACTTTTCCTACAGTATAGGGGAGAAGGCACTACAAGGCCCACTAGATTTCGGTGAGTACGTTAGCAAGATAACGGGGGCCAATATTGTTCTGAATTCAGAGTTTGATCTTTCACAGTTTGTAATATACTTTGTGGGGACTTTTGTGGTCGTGTTGGCTTTGAAGAAGAAGGTGTTGAGTAAACTTGGAAGAGAGATAATTTTGAGGAACCTTATAACATTATTGACTGTGATTTTGATCAGTGGATATATGTTCACTGTTATCAGAGGTATTCCATTCATTGCGAAGAACGAACAGGATGAAATCATGTATTTTAGTGGAGGCACACATTGGCAATTTGGGCTGGAGACATTAGTGATCAGCACTATCTATTTGGTGCTAGTGGCGTTAGTTTATGGACTGGCAGTCAAGATTCCAGCTGATGAAAATGAGAAAAGAAGGAACATACTGACAATTTGCACGAGTCTCGCAGTGTTTTATGTGTTCAACTACCTGACAGGTATTTTTAAAATCAAGGACCCGGAGTATCCATACCAACTGAGCTCCTGGCTTTAAATCATAATATGTTTAAAAAATTGCCTACATTGCCGTTCGTCTAGTCTATATCATAGTTGATAGTACACAAACACCCATAATAGTCAAACTTGTTTTCAATGCCATAAATTCATCAGTATTCAATCCCGCACAAAGGAACAAGTTGTTCGATCCATTAAGGAAAATTAGCAGTTAGTCTCTCCTGTCCGCTTCTTCATCGTTGTTGATCACAAAAAAGGAGACTCCAATCATCGCGGCAGCAATTATGTACATTGCCGTGATTCTCTCATTCTTGAAGATGATATCACCAATCATAGCAAATGGAATAGTTGTAGATAAGCCAACAGTTACAGTTAAAGGAGAGGTGAGTAACATGGCTTTGACCCAACAAAAGTCAGAAACAAAGGTGATCAAACAATTGACAAAGAGGATAGACAATACTAAACTTCCTGAAGGAAGCTCGAATTTCTCAATGCCCGTATAGTGAAAGATGATCAGGGAGGGCCATAGCAAAATCAAGTTGAAAATACCGACAAAGCCAAAAAATACCTTCATGTTGATTCTCGACTCGTCCTTGATTCTGTATTTTAGGAGAGTGGTGTAGACACCATAGAAAAATGCACCCGATAAAGCCAATACGTTACCAGTAAATATACTCAGCTTGGTTCTTTGTAAATCATTTGACACATTATCACTGTCGGTCTTTGTTATCAAGACCACGCCCACAAATGAAAGGAGTAATCCTATGATCTTGACTCTGTTGAAAGTTTCAGTCTTCGCCAGACTTCCAACCAACAATGTGAAGAAGGAGGAAGTTGATGACAGAATTGTCTGTGACCCCACACTTGTGTACGACAGAGAGGCATTTGTGGTGAGATTCGCGAGGTACCAGATAATGCAGAATTGTGCGCTCAGTTTGATGGTCTCTTTTAAAGAGAGCTTGTTGTCGATATCATCAGAGCCATTTAATGCCAGTTCCTCACTTGAGGACACATCATCGTATAACAGTTCCTGCTCGATTTCTTTGTATTCGAGTGTGCCTGTTTCGTTGTAGTTTTGAAGCAGCTTCCTCACGTAGGGTATCAGATAAAAAATGAATGTGCCCGTGTTCACATATGTGATAAAGAATGGTTTTCTATAAATGTCCTTTTCAAAGAGGTCATTAACAAGAAATGAAGAAAGAACCCACGAGAGCACCACAATCGCAAGCATTAATAGCCCAAGTGACCATCTCTTTTTTCTGTGTACGTTGTCCAACATATAAGGTACTTCCTGATAAGGAAATCGATTAAGTTATAAGTGCGTGTGACGCTAAACTGGACTCAAATGTTTTTTTTTGGTGAATGGAAAGGGATCGGTATGTGGGTATATGTGGATGTAGGTGGGAAATAAATGGCACAGGACAAATGATGACTTGGTTGTATCTTGCTTTCAAACAATTGATAACAAGAAAACACCATGAGAGAAAAAAAAGGAGCTGTTTGAAAAAGAAAAGAAACAGAGTCTAAAAATTTGTAGATGTCATGTGATCTCTAAGCCAATCACCGACCGCCACAGTTGGCAGAGCCTGACTCGGGATTTGGGCACATTTTTTAAAATTCAGTATCATCACCCTCTACATAAGATCCTTAATCATAATTTGTGTGTTCATGGTATATGCATCAATTGTTTAAAGTCACGAATGAGGCGTGAAATTAATTAGCCTCGGATTCAGCACAGAAGTCGGGTATTACTATGGATTTTGGCGATATCGAATTCCATCAATCTCTGTCTGAGTTGATGATCTCTCTTTCTTGTTTCTTCAAGTTGTTCGTAGGCATTCTTCAGCTCCATTTTATAGTAATCAACCTGAACCTTTTGCTTTTTATTGGTGTTCATTAGCTTTTGAATGAGATTTGTTTGCTTGTTTGTGACTGCATCGAGTTCTTCTGTCAAGTCTCTGATTTGTATTTGGTAATCATCAATCAACATGCTGGTAGAGGTCAATTCTTTTTGCAGGGACCCGATCTCAGTCTGAAGTTCATTAACTTTTACCCCAAAGGAGGCCTTGAGCTCTGTCGTTTCAAAGTCATGCTGCTTTTGCATACTAGCAAAAACAGTATCCGCGTCCATGGGTTTTGAATTCTGAATAATAGAGGCGATTGAATTCATAGATGTACCGTTTGACATTGTTGAGCCGCTGTCATTGCCACCGCTAAAGATGGAAGACACTTGACTGGAATTGATGGAACTAATAGAGGTCTGACGGGCTCCAACTTGTTCACGAGAAGCTCTTTTCTTGAATGCCAGAAGCTCTTTATTTTGTTTCTTCAAGTGATCATTCTCCCTAACAGACTCGTTCAATTGATCAATGACCTTTGCAGCCTGATGACTTAAAATCTTGACTTGTTGTTCTAAAATGAGATTCCGTTCTTGCTCACCTTTCAGGCTGCACGCGGTAATGTTCTGGAACGCATTGGTTGTAGACTGGGATGCCTTTCCCAGAAAGGCCTGTTTGTTGTTCCTGGCAAACCCTTCGTGGTGTGAGATAGTGGGTTGATTGGCTGCAAAATCAGGAGGGTCTATTGGTGTGAGAAAGCTCTCTCTTGCGCTAGCGCTCTTCTTAGGGGTTGAGGAAAAGAAGCCCATGATTGTGTCTTAACAGGGGGATGTCCAAGATGATAGAAAACTTTCATTTCGAAAAGTTTTGATGTACGGTCCACTCATTGTTCAGTATTCCTTCAAACCTCGTAATTCAAGCCTTCAGATATGCAGTGTGTATTACTCAAAGTATTATTCAATCGCGTACAGGGCGCGTTTTCTTTTTTTGTCGCGTCGCGTGTGGTGAATTGTGCCCCTGTTTTTCATTTCTGAAGTGATTTCTTGTGGGGTCATCCTCACTTCCGAATTGGGAAGTCAAGGATTCTGCTCAGTCAAAGCAAAACAAACAACAGCGAAGGCGCCAGACTCCAATCCATCCCCATAATATCTGACTTGAAAGATATACTCTATGAGTGAGTCATCTTCTTCAATCAAGTACGATTATATTACTAACCCTTATCTTCCAGCCCAACAGAAACAAAAGTTCTCACTGACAGATTTTCTTAAGGATACATGTATGTTCAGCCAATTCATCCTCTTCTTGACTTTAATTGTACTAACATCTATGTAAAGCATTTGGTGGCGATGCATGGGCAGACGATGATGACTTTGACCCAAGCTCGATCTCGCTGCCGACACACAGCCACTTTTCTCATGACAATGCTGGCATGTCCTACCATGGAAGCAGCCACTCCAATGGTGGTGGTTCCAGGTTCAACCAAGGGCCAATGGGTCCTGGATCTCCACCACCCATCGTGAAAATAAGTAATGTACCTAGCCAGTTTGCATTGATTGATATCGAGGACCTGTTCCAGTCTAGGTTCATGAAGTACGTTAAACTCAAGCTGTTTTGGGAGATTGACCTCAATGTTCTGAAAACTGCTACGAACCCAATTGACGCTCTTGACACAACAAAGAAGGTCGCGTTCGTTGAGTTGAATACCCCACACGATGCTGATAAGGTACTGAAGTGGACCAATCTATACCTGGACAGGGGAAGGGGAAGATTGGAGGTTCATTTGGGAAACTTCAACGACTTCAGAACTTACAACGACCTGAACCAACAAGTTCCAGAGAACATGGATCCTTCAGTTCCTGTTTCGAAATTCGGTCGCAAAGGCCAGAGAAATTCTTTCAACCAACCGCATCCTCTCCACCAGCAACAGATGAATCCGCACCAGGACTTCGGAATATCACGCAACGTTCTTAAACATGAGACTAAACCATACCAGCCGCACGAACTGCCCCCTCTCATTCAACCCAAACCTGCTGTGATGACCAAGTCGAACCCGTTTGGTAAAGCCAAGCCAGTTGACATACAGAAGAAAGAGATGGAACTTGAGAAGCAGTTAGAAGGACTCCAAGTTAATAAAACCACATTCAAAACTCTGGGAAGTATTGCTCGTACAAAATCGCAAGAGAGTCAACTGAAACCAACTGAGAAGGATGTGGCTGAAAGGCAGCCCCTATCTCCTGGCACACATAATGCGAAGTTGTCATTCAAGAAGGATCCTTCAAAGTCACCTTCTACCAAACCGACTGATTCGCTAGTCCCTGCGCTTAAACCAGAAGTTGCAGCTTGGGGAACTGCTCCCCTGTTGGATGCCCCTTCCACTAATTCCCAAAGCATTGGCTCACCTTTGCAAGGCTTTGGGAAGATATCTTCTCCTGTATCAGGGGATCGTAAGACCAAGAATGACAACGGCTCAAAGGAGGATAAGGGTAAGAAGACTATCCTTAAAAGAAAGAATGTAGATCACAAGAAGTCAAAGATAATACTAAAAGATCTTTCCAAGAAGGAGACAGATTCTGATGAGCAGCAGTCTGGTGAGAGTCTTTCCAGCAGTGATGATGCAACAACAACAGCTGGGCCTGAAAAACTCGGTTCAGAAAGCACCGGCAAAACAGTAATTAGACCAACTAAGGGTGTGTTAGAATCAGTTTACCTAAATCAACCGGAAACGGTACGGGCTTCTATTGATGAAACATACCAAAACTCGACCAAGCCAAAGAAACCTCGGAAAGAGCGAAGATCTAAAGAGGTCAGCAGTTCTGAATTACCATCTTCCATCTTTGAAGGTGATGCAAAGACCAGTTCTGCCAAAGGGCAAGCATCTATTGGGGAGAAAAAAACAGAGTCGCTGGATCAACTACCAAGCACAACTGCTAATGCTAATGCACTATCATCTAGGGATAGTTTATTTAGAGGAAGAGGACGAGGCAGAGGACCTGGCGGTCGCGGCCGTAGAGGAGGTCACAGAGAGCGAGTTCCTGACTTGAGTGAGAGGGTGTGGGTAAAAGACAAGAACCAAAGTACAGAAGCCTATGCTGGAAAGGAAGCATTGCCTAGATCAGAAGACAGCAAACAATATGGGCAAGAAGTCAAACAAGCCGGATCGGAATCCACTGGTGGTGAAGGAGCGGCTGAAAACAAACTCCAAAGACCTCTCAGCGGTGGTGGTAGAGGTCGTGGTCGAGGTAGAGGAAGAGGAGGTCGTGACCGCGGAGGCTTCGGCAACTGGTCCCGTACTTACAACAAGAATGAGAGTGGTAACAATGTCTCTACTACCGATACAGGAGGAAGTTAAAAGGAAATATATAATGCACTTCTCTTAACTGTCAATGATGTGATGTTGGTGTAGACAATGTTTTTTTCACAATGTGTTGCCGAAATACAAACACTAACAAATCCCCAAAAGGAATGCTGAGACCGCCCAGATCCCAGATGGACCGCCAGGCCTCTAAGTCGACAACATCTCTGCTCAACCTTCGACCTACAGTCTCAAACCACAATGACGACTACGGAGGTGCCATGCACGACGCTTCGTACAGCTCCTTCGAATATGAGGACATCAGTTTCTCAGAGGAAGACCATATCACCATCTCCAACCCAACAGCTAGCACACCAGACCTCACTCTTACTGTACTGAACAAGACCCAGAAGGCCACTGATATTCTAGCGAGAGAGTCTGATGTTATCATCTCTACGCAGATTACACCGTTGACTGAGTATAAGGGATTTGCACTTTATCTACTGTCAACAGTTCTTCACATTGTATGGCTCCTTTGGACTTTCCTGCCCAAGAAATGGCTAAACTATGCCGGAATATACTACTATCCTTCAAGATGGTGGAGTATCAGCGTTAGCACGTTTGTGCTAGCTTTGATGTTATACATTTACATAAGTATCCAGTTATGGAACACCGAGCACCTAACAGTTGACATCTGTGACCTGAGGAATGTGATTGATGGGGATGCAGCTGTTGAAAAGGACTGGGAAAAATTTGCATGGTGTGCTACAAGCGGTGTTTTTGATCTGAGAATCACAGATGTGAACAACCTGTTGTATGATGGGCTTGACGCTAACACAACAGCTACAGAAAGATAAAATTACGCATAAAAAGTACTATTTCTAGCTTAAATATCATATTGCGGTATGTGCAAGACGGGGACTCTACACAGAGCTGGTAGCAAGCTGACTTTCAACCAGATCTAGCAGTAAACTATGTATAAGATGTGAGTACCATTCCTGAGTTTCGACAAGACAATGACAAACCAAACAATAGTGAAGTATATGAACCTCCTCATGAAACATTAGAAGCTCATGCATCGACGAAATCAGGAGCTATGAACTGAAAAGAAGCAAAAGAAATCACAAGTAAAAGAAACCAACAAGCTGTGATAAAAAAAACGTAAAAAAACCGTCAAATCATTCCTCTCATAACAATAGTGATGAACCACATATTCACCATCTATTCTGATCACAGGTCAACTAGTGTTATCTTTGGCATTCGAGTTGGAGCTTCCAAAGTTGAGACTTACAGTGGCGTTACCAAAGCTGCCTGCAGGGTTATTAAAACTTCCATGATTACTGGTGCCCATCTGTTGAGCAGCCAAATTGGCAATTCTTCTCTCGTGTTTACCCTTTCTCATGACCTGCTTCAACGCAATCGAGTCTAATGGGTCTAGTAGTTCGAAACTGCATAACAACTCCTCGCTGACACTCATGACTGCGCCCCAGTTGTCAAACTCTCCACAGTAGTTTGGAGCACTAAATACAGTCACCAAAGAGCGGTCATTGAAAAACTCATAGCCATCTTCGACAACCATGTGAGCACGGCAGACCAAATCGAATCCAAAGCGACTCAAGAATTTATTGATGGCAACCTTGTTGAAGCAGTAAGAGACACCACGCTCATTGTCCTCCCACTCCTTCATCGCATCGGATGGATCTGACCATAATAGATCGTTAATCAAGCCAAAATCTGGAACATCAGTTGGACGGTTAACATTTCTGATTTCATCCATCGAGTTCAACACGGGTGACAACCCACCATGCACACAAAAGATCTTTCCTGCAACAATAGCAGCAAGGGGTAATGTATTGAATGTATCAATGAAGAGTTTCCATGTCTTGATGTTGCAGCGACGCTTGCACTCATCATAAAATCCATATACTCTGGTCACGTTAGCACACTCATGGTTACCTCGTAGCAAGAAAAAGTTCTCAGGATATTTGATCTTGTAGCATAGTAAAAGAAGAATAGTTTCAAGGGATTGTTTACCACGATCAACATAGTCACCCAAGAACAAGTAGTTGGAAGAAGGTGGGAACCCACACTTAGTGAACATTCTAATCAAGTCACCAAATTGACCATGAACATCACCCACTATCTTTACCGGAGGACTCAATTCCAATAAAGTTGGTTGGGAGAGAAAGATTTCTCTAGCTTTACTGCAGATGAGTGCAATCTCAGAGTTTTTCAAGCACAATGACTTCGTTCTCTTTCCAGAGTAGCCTGCATCCAATAACCTCTGTATCAATTCTTCAACATCAATCTGGTTCCCAGTAGGAGCAAGCAAGGGTTTGGACATCGGAGATTGGAATGGAGTAGTGTAGTTGGAAAATGAACCTTGATGTCTTGGTGTGTTGGGTATTTCGAGTGTAGTGCTAGTCACCTGCTTGCTGTTGATAGTAACTCCTTCCGTCTGGGTATCGGTAACAACGTTTCCAGACTCACGACGAATAGATAGTGGCCTTTGGGACTGTTGGGAGTCACCCTGTGTTTGTAGCAGGTCGTCCAAAGCATCGCTGTTTGTTCTCAATATCGGTTGTCTAGGTTCAACTTGAGCCATTGAGGGAGGCAAATTCAAGTTGGATAAGTCAATGTTATTGGCACTAAAAGAGCCAAACTCAGTGGTCGCACCATTGGAAAGCTGTTGTGCGGCACTGCTGGAATTTTTTCTCGAGGTGGCACCAGGAGTATTGGGCACCATTGAGGGCGAGTCATGTGCTGTCTTAAACGATGCCGCATCAGAGTCTCTGGACATTGACTTCCTCGATCTCAGCGATCGAGCAGATCTCGATGAGTTCTGTGTATCACTTCGGGAGAAAGACGGGTAGGACTTCAAGGTGTCATTCTTTTGTTTGGAAGAGCTATTACCCATCGTATAGTTTGGTTGTGACTAGGCTGCGAGGGCAATGACAGCTTATTCTGTGTTAAAATTCTTATGGGTCAGTAGTGATCAGCAGCACCAACAACGTGGGTCAATAAAGTTGTGAGAACTTGATAAAGAGAGCAATCTAGTTGGCAAAAACAACGACAGAAAAAGAACTAGGCTAGCTCGATAAGGGTTGCTGCTGTTTGGTTGTCGTTTAAGACCGTATGGTCTTAGATTATCTATCTTTTTTGTGGTTATAATTAATCGCCAAAAAAGTTGGGTAGTACACGTGACAAAAAGCGGGTTTGACAGGCCCTGCAGTAGGCTCTCTCTGACGATAAACTAACCTCACTTATATCGATCATGGAAGCTACGTCTACATTAAAAATCTTTGAAAAAACATAACATGTCTCTTACAGCTTGCTTCTCAGACCATTCAAGCGATATTTCATGTCCTTCAGCTGTTTTGTTTCGGGTTTCCAGCTCTCAAACTCTGCGAACAGTTTCTCGATTTCCAGATCGACAGCAGCATTGTTCAGCTTCTCTCTTGCTTCGAAAAGAAGCCCCCTCATACACCATGGCAGATGGTATGGATTGGTACCAAGAACATCAATGTTAAATGGCTTGAAATGCAACGGAATCTGGTATTTCAAGTCATTTGTTTTCAGTGAGAAATCCAGCGCCAAATCGTAAACTTTTGTATCATGGTATATCTTGGAGTGACCGCCTCCGGTCAAAGGCCCAGCCAAAGAATTAGAAATCTCCTTTATGACACCGTGATCACTGAACCCCATATTGTGCAGATGGTTTGCCATCGAAACTACTCTAGTAACGAAATGTGGTGTGTTAGAGCCACCATCAATGTATGTGGCCCTGAATATGTTTGGATGTCTGATGTGAATGCAATTTGAAGAGTAAAGAGGTACTAGCTGATCGTTAATGGAGCCAACAAATACCAATTTGATCTGATTCTGTGAGATAACAACTTTCAGTGCTTTTAGGAACTCAACGGAAATCGAAGAGTCAAATCTCTGGAATTCAAACAACTCCATTAGTGAGTCTGATTCAATGGTGGAGTAAGCTCTAACAAACAAAGTTTGGTCTATACCGAAGAAAGGTCCATTATTCACACCTGCCATTGCAAGAATGCATATTTTCTTTTTATTGTTGAAATTGAGCACACCTGAAGTGATCAATTTTGATAAGAGAAGAATTGACACTGGACAGCCTTGTGAGTGAGTAGCAATATAAATGTAGTCTGCGGAGTTCAACTCTTCAGCCCACTTGGAGAGGATCTTGAAGAAGAAATCGACTCTATTGAGGATCTTTCCCTCTTTCTCTAACGCAATCTTTTGAATCTCAACGTTCTGTAGCCCTTCTCTTTGGATAAATCTTTTCACTGCCTGTTCTGCTTCATTGGCAAACTTTATGGATGTTCCAGTTGGCTCACCAATCAATGGTCTTATTACTCTAGTGGGGAAGAACCCATGAACCCCAATGATCAAGATCTTCTTGATATTGTTCTGATTGAGCTGATCCGATCGGTACAGGTGCATCGGGTCTTTGACATCAAAGCCAAGGGTGTACTTCAGCCTATTGAAATTGCTCACAATGCTAGAATGCAAAGAATGCAAAGGCAATGACTTCTCAAATTCAGGAACAACTTTGTTCAGTGACTTCCCCTCTATTGGTGATTTTGAGGGACTAGCACTGGTAACCTTGGATGGCTCGAAGAGCATAGCATCAGGCACATCTTCTCTGTTCCCATGTAGTATTTTGTTGGTGAGTGACTCTGTGACATTCTGAGGGGAATTCCAGAAAGACCATGATGAAGTGCGATCTTTTGTTTTGGAGTCCATCTCAACAGATTTTAATGCTTCTGGAGTCCTATCAACTTCCTCAATAACTTCGTTCTTTGCAGTGCTTTGTGTGGAAGATTTAGCATCTACTTTAGGCACTCCGTTGTCGTTCGCATTGGCTGTTGTTGCTGCTTTCCGTAGAGACGTCAGGGAGGGCTTTCGCCAGCCCAGCCATCTACTTTCCTTTTCAACTAAGTCCTCACTGGACCCATTGCTGCGATGCTGAGTTTTGAGATCCGCTTCTGTTGATACTGGAGGAGGATCTGCTGTGACTCTGTGTTCTGATTTGGTTGGGGATGTGTCAGTTCTATCAGCGGGGATGTCCTTGTTTCTCGAAGATGGTCTTTGAGAGTGGCTCACAACAGATCTTGACTTACCCCATAGAGACCATCTTGAATCTTCTGGTTGGGCTGTGTTGTGCGACCCCTCCGTTTCCAATGGGAGTTGCTCCTCATCTTCCCTATCAAAGCCACTTGGCGGCTCGCTGCGATATGTGTTAGGTACCTGTTCGGAACCATTCGAATTGAGAGGAGTGCTTTGATTACCTTCTCTGTCTTTCTTGAGTGGGCTCATTACAATGCAAGTTTCTTGTATTGGTGGAATGTATGCTTCAATTGTTTGTGATTTGCCTTGCGATAAGCCGTTAACCGAGGTAGCGTTGCTGTAGGCGCGTGACACGTAAAAAAATACACGGCAAAAAAGACACCAAACACGAGACCGAAAACAGTAGGAAATGAACGCTTCGCGGAAACCTCAATCTTATTAGGATATGACGGTTGAGAAGAGACTGATAGAGTCTACTGGTGAAGAAAGCAAGCTTAAAAAGGCTAGAAATGGGAATATCATTGACTTTTTTAAGTCAAAGGCAATTGTGCCCATTACAAATGATGTGGACAAGGCGGTGGGTACATGTGAAGGAGCCATTGCACGTTTGAATGCTACACAGGGTACATCGAACGTGTCCACCAAACTACCTCTGCTTGAGTGCAATAGCTCACTATCGGAGTTCAAACGAGCATTTGTTTTGAAACTCACCCCGGAGCAAAGAGAGCTACTAGAATTAGAGATCAACACGCTGGAGGATTCATGGTTCGAGCAGCTTCACAAAGAGTTTACAAAGCCTTACTTCCTTCAGCTCAAAACATTTTTGACAATTCAATGGAAACAGACGACACAGATATTTCCTCCGCAGAGTGACATTTACTCCTGGTCTAGACTCACACCTCTGGAGAAAACAAAGATAGTGATTCTAGGGCAAGATCCCTACCATAATGTTAACCAGGCTCATGGACTGGCATTCAGTGTCAAGCACCCAACCAGACCCCCTCCATCACTTGTTAACATTTACAAAACATTGAAAATTGATTATCCGGACTTTGATATTCCTAAAGACAGGGGTGATCTGACTGCGTGGGCTGAGCAAGGAGTACTGATGTTAAATACATGCCTAACAGTGAAAGCACATGAGCCAAACTCACATGCGAAAAAGGGTTGGGAGCAGTTCACCGAATCCGTATTAAAATGTGCATTGCAAGATACTAAACGGAAGAAGGTGGTTTTGTTGTGGGGCAGCCCTGCACAGAAAAGATTTGACAGCTTGAAGCTAAAATTCGCCCCGGATGAGGTATTGGTCCTAAGATCAGTTCACCCTAGCCCACTGAGTGCCAGAAGGGGCTTTTTTGAGTGTGCCCATTTCAAAAAGGCCAATGAATGGCTCACTAACCATGAGTTGGAACCTATTAACTGGAGTGTGATGTGATGTGATGTTTTCCATCCTTTTGAAGTTTCAACTGCTCTAAATATAAACAGAGATAACGATGTAATTGTTATTCAAGTACTACTATAATAGGCAAGATAATGCCAAAGTGAATATATATAGACTCGGGAGAGTCACTTGCAAATCTGTCGCTACAGTTGGTTCAAAAGGTGACCTGATTTGGAGATTTTCGCGTAGGTACATGAAAATCTGAAAAATAAACAAACACACATCAACAACTTTATACCTGTCTGGAACTCGGTCCTCGTTGTCTTCCATCAGATCCCTTCACTTCTATCTTGCTTTAATCAATCAGCAAGACAGACCAGAAAGTGTGGAAAAATCATCCGTTCAAAGCGTCTGAAGTCAAGTTAACACCCGGATCCATTTTTGCGAACATGCAGACGCGTAGAAGTAGAAGAAGAGGTGTGGTCTCAACAGACTCAAAAGAAGCTAACCAAGCAGCAGGCCATTTGCCCCCGAAGTTGTCTTCCCTTTCAACAACACCAGTAACCCCTGAAAGCACGAACCTCGCCAATACTGCTACCACTGACGAGTCGACTGCTGAACCACTAACCCCTGACTCAGAATGCCTAACCACACCTGCAAATACGAAACAGCAGATCTTGGCCGAAGTCAAGATTGATACATCTGTCAAACTAGAGAACCATGAAACATCTGCAACTACAGGAAAAGTTGAGTTTGAGGTAGCCACCACTGATCTTGGTACAAGTGACAAAGTACCAATTACAATAAAGAGATCGAGAATAAGTGATAGTGACGAACAAGCTAACGAGAAAAAGAGCAAAACAGGAAGATACAAACCGAGAGGAGGGCTTGCATACTTGCAGTACATTGCGCAGTGGTACACTCATTTTGGCGATGGAAAGGATGGGCTAAGTTCTGGCGTAAACGAGCAGAACTTTGGTTTAGCCACAAGAAGAACAACCAGAAGTGTCAGAGCTAAGACGTTTGAGCAAGAGACTTACGAGGCTGAACAAGAGCTCATTAGAAAGCGTAACGAAAAAAAAGCTGCCGAGTTGAGATTGATCCAGCAGAAGCTAGAAGAAGAGGCGCAAAGGAGAAGAGATGAGAAAGAAAAGCGAAGACTGGAAATGAAGGACGACGAGAGAGAATATGATGAAGAACCAACACCTCCCCCATCCTCCAGCACCACACCCGCCCCTGACACACCTCAGGAATCCTTGTTTGTTCATGGCTACAAGCCTTTTTCCTACACGCTAGAGACAGATGTTGAAATTCCTATTTCGGAAGGCTTCTTCATTCCCGAGGTCTATTCCGAGATAACTGACACAGTTACAGAACTGGAATTTACATCCTGTAAAGACCTGATCGAAGGGAATAACAGAAAGTATCACAAAGAGTTTAAGGGATTTGAACCAAGGGTCATAAAGTTTAAAAGTCCAGTTTTCCCTCACATATATGAAGAGTATTTACTGATGGATCACTCTCGTGAGTTACAACTAGAACCATTTGAGGAAATGGGAAGACAAATGGAACTGCTAGCCTTGCATTATTTTCCCGACAATGAGAAACTTACGATCTATAATCCGGATGACCCTCACAACTGTTTGGTTGGTGAATACTCCAAAGCTCTAATTGAGAAGAGATACGCCGATGCTGTCCAGAAGATTGAAGAGTACAATACAATTATTTCCAAAATTCATTCCACCAATGGCTTTATCAAGCATTTGAAGCAGAAAAAGACCATTTCACGCGTGCTTTTGCATGACATCCTGAATCAGGTCTATTCAAGAACAGTTTCGCCAAACATCAGTAAGTTGAAAGGATATGAGTCGTTCTCCAGCAATGTTTATGGTGAGCTTCTTCCAAAATTTTTGTCCCAGATATTTGATAAAGTTGAGTTGAACTCCTCGAAGAAGTTTATTGACTTGGGTTCTGGTGTTGGGAATGTGACTTTACAGGCAGCACTAGAGTACAAGTGCGAGAGTTACGGTTGTGAGGTTATGGAGGGATGTTCTGATTTGGGCGACAAACAGCTGATAGAGTTTGAACAACGTTGTAAGTTATTTGGTCTCAACCCAGCCAAGTGCTTCTTCTTCCACAGACAGAGTTTCTTGGACAATCCAGACTTGAAGACAGTTCTTGATGATTGCGATGTCATCTTGTGCAACAACTTTCTCTTTTCCCCTGATCTAAAGGAACGCACTTTAATGCTATTTGACAAACTGAAGCCTGGCACTAAGGTCATTAGCTTGAAATCTATTCTTCCAGATAGTCACCATATTGAGTATGTTGAGGATCTGGATTCCCATGTCAACATGTTTGATGTTGTGAAGTACGATTTTGAACCTAACTCAGTCTCATGGACACACAGAGGTGGTGTTTTCTTCATTAGCGAGTTCACTGGAAAAATTGTTGTTGCGAATAGATCCACCTTTTACACCCGCTCAAGAGAAAAGACTCAAATCAAACACATGAAGTTGATCGACTAACTGAAGGTTCCTGTAATATAATATACGTTGACCACAACTTCTTACTCTTCATTACTGATGTGATCAATGTCGTTATTACCTTGATATATGTTCTGGGACAGACAGTGCAGAGAGTACAGAACACATTGTGTTGTACACCTGTTGCTTACCTAATTGACACAATTGTTGTTTATTTTTTTGCTTTTAGAGATGCGGCACGAGCGCTTTCACATGCAAAATTTTTTTCAAGAAAAGTTCCCCTGAGTTATTTTAACTACCAACCTATACAGAAAGTCAGCATCAATGTCAAACGAGATTGCCCAGAACGCTGCTGAGTTGAAGAACGCTCTACACCAATACCCGAACTTTCCTCAAGAGGGTATCCTCTTTGAGGACTTCTTGCCAATTTTCAGATCACCAGACTTATTCAAGAAGTTAGTTAGATCTTTCAAGCTTCATGTTGAGGCTAAATTCCCTGGTCAAAAAATCGACTATGTTGTCGGTTTGGAGTCTAGAGGATTCTTATTTGGTCCAACTCTAGCTCTTGAGTTGAATGCTGGGTTTGTTCCTGTCAGAAAGGCAGGTAAACTACCAGGCCAGACTTATGAAGCTGTCTATGTTAAGGAGTATGGCCAAGACAAGTTCGAGATACAAACCGAAGCTATTCCAGAGGGATCCAATGTTATCATTGTTGATGATATCATCGCGACAGGGGGCTCTGCTGCCGCTGCTGGTGAGTTGGTGAACAAGACCGGCGCAAACTTGTTGGAATTCTTGTTTGTTTTGGAACTAGACTTCCTGAAGGGTACTGAGAAGTTGTCTGCTCCAAGCTTCACTCTATTGTCGGGCCAAACTGAGAAGTTGAAAAACTGAACTGCTTATTATTCAATTTGCTTCACTCATGTACTTTAGTTTTTTTTCCTGCTTATAGATCCCGACTTAGGTGTATGGTAATTGTGGTATCAATCATGTAGTATTCATCAATTTTACCCAACGTTGATTCAGTATCTCAGCTGTTGCAGTTGGATCCCAAAATGCTGCATTACCAACTTGCTAGTCCCGGGATACCTTGATGGCTTATTTAATCTAACAACCACCAGTCTTCCACTTTTTCAACGCATTACTCCTATAAAAAATTGGGCCGAGCAGGGAATTGAACCCTGGACCACTCACATGCTTAGTAGTTGTAGAACAGTTTTCTGCCCTTCGCCCAAAGCGAGTATCATACCACTAGACCACGCGGCCTTTGTCTGATCAAAATGAGATGTCAAAACAATAAGTCAATGAGTGTACAACCACGTGAAACACGTGTAATGGCATCCCGGAACTCTTACCTAACGCGTTCTTGTCACGTTAATCACAGTTTTACTTTAGGATTCGATTGACAGGCGCTGGCGGTTATCAAATGGCCAGCCTGGAATGGATGAAGGAAGAGGAGTTTTTGGACTCGCTATTGAACCTTGAACAATATGATAGACTTTTATTTTACTTGGAGACAACTCTTTTCAACAATGCTCCCAAATTGTTGTGCCCATCCAGTTTCGTTATCAGGATCCTTTTAACCCTGACAACGCTAGAGGATTTTTATGCTGCTGATTCTATCCTTCACAAACTGCCGAACAAAGTATCAGATGTTCCTTTGAGTCAAAGAGCGTACAGTATACTGTCACAACTGCTTCATGTTGTAAAAGAAGATGATCTCGATGAGGACCCTGGCGACGACGCTTTCAGGCCAAGTCGGTATGATATCAAGGATATTGAATTCACGAAAGAGCAACTCATTGAAGCATTGTCCTTTCTTAATGAGTCAAATACTGGATACAAGTTCAGAAAACCGAAAGGAAGAAAGGATTACAAAGAAAAGGCCCCATCAACAATCGACGATCTACTACCTAAGGGACCGAGAAACCCTGATATTGTTTCCGAGCAGGAACTGATGAACTTGTCTCCTGAGAGAAGGAGACTTGAATTGGAAGTAAGAAACAGTTGGGGCGGTGATGGCCCCTATTCAATGAATGATATTGAATCCGGTAATGATGATGTTGACTCAAATTTTGTTGCAACAGCAGATAAGAAGTCAACCAAGATCATGGGCAATGAGAGAATCGACATTGCATTAGGCCAACAGAACATATGGAGAGCAATTAACTGGTGTTTCAAGTGTTCTCTAGAGAACGATCCACAGAGTCATAAGTTATGGCAGATGTGGGACAGATTGTTGACACTAATCATAGATATTCTTGAACTGGAATATCATGATTTCATACAAGTAAATGAGATAGACTCGACCATTCCTTTTGAGAACACCTTGACATTCAGCTTTTTCAATACGGTTGGCCAGTTTTTATGGCCGCAGAGACTGTGTGATGTATTTTTTAGAACTAAAGATGCAGTACCGATCTTCAAGAATGAAGTGAGAAAGGCACATTCTGTGGTGATCGAGAGAACCTTTCAAGAATTGAACAACGCATCCCTTGTCTCATCTAAAGGTGCACCACTTATGCGAAAGATCTTCTTCTTTGCTTGTGATGTTACACGACACAGAGTGTACGATGTGCAATCTAATGACAGATCAAAGTGGCAAATGGACAAGTTGATGGAAGTGTTTGTCCTTTCACTGAGAGATAGAAGCTATGATGATTTTACCAACTTAGTTGAAATGTCTACAGAGGATTTGGAGGACAGATTTAAGGTTTCTGTTGTTGAAGATATGATCCTTTGTTATTTGGTACAGTTAACCACTTACAACTTTGACCAACCAGAGCCTGACTGGATATATTCTAAAAAGAAGGGACTAAGGATTATGAAAGATTTGTTCCAAAATGTGACATTCGCTAAAAAGTTTTACAATCTCGAGGTTAAGGGAGAAGAACGAAAGGTTCTGGACGATTACAATAAAATGAGCTGCTTTTTGTTCTACCTAACAAAATTGTGGATACACTGTTCTCAGATAGCATTGGGAATAAACTTAAAGAAAGAGCTTATAGAGCTGGCTACGGTAGGGGAAAAGTCAAGGAAGAAGGTTCTGAAGAGTGTTTTCCACAACGGAATTGACAACGAGGAAGTGAAAAATTTGACAGGATTTCTTCGCAGTGAGTTTAATTATCAATTCGATGGGTGTTCTATAATTATATGACATGGTGATCTTTAGCAGATATGGCTTTAATATCTTTTAATTTATAATATTCTGATATTAAATGTATTCTATGTAATTTATATGATTTAGATTTAATAAATAAAGAATATAATTTTAATATATTTTCTTTATTTTGAATAGTTAATCAGCTGTAGTTGGCTTGCGGACACGAACATGAACTAAGTAATGCATTGCTTTTCTCACGGCTTCAACATGCCAAGGGACTAGAGAATCATTGATGTCAGAGACCCCGAAGAGCTCAGAAATTGTTGATAGATTTCTGAAGTGAGTCAACAAGGTTTTCATCAGAATTTCATGATGTAAGTTTGATGGGCAGCTTAGTAGATTAACTTCAAAGGCACGTAGCATATTGTGACTGTCTTTCCAGGGCTTGATCAGGTACCCCGTCTTTACACTGAACCGACTAGGGGCGTTGATAAGGGTCTCAGGGCTGTCAATCATAACACCGTAAACCGCATCACTGATGTCAACAATAGTGTTCTGTTCATCATACAGGGCCTTCAGTTCTGATGATGAAGGAGAATCATGAGAAACGTTTTTGTTAATTGTGAATAAATCTGGAGAGTTCAGAGCCTGTGGAGTGAACATTGAAGGTGTTAATCCACTCGAAGATCCCACTGTTGGCGCAGAGTCTCTGAGATTAAGCAGCTTGTCACTTTCCGCCATCTGATCAAAAACTCTGTTGATTGGAAACCCAACGTGATCTGCTTCTAGCAGCAGCTTGGATTTGTGAGATACAGACACCACAATTAAAGTTAAGTCCCTAGTCTTAGAAGACAGTCTCTTCAGATGAAGAAGTTCGTCATCAGGAATCATGCCATTTAATCTTGTCAAGATCAGGTGCTTCGTACCTTTCATCTTGGAAGAATAGTTCAATGTGATATCCCAAATCTCATTCATCACCTCTTCAATAGTCTTAACATTCGAGTTATATCTGAACTGATTAGAACAATACCATGCTTTCGTCTTCCTGAAACTGGAGTTTTCGTCTGTCCAAGCCGCCACCAACCATTCTTTATCAGTTGATCTATCATAACACAGATGTATATATGAGTTCTTAGACAACAAATCGCCAGCGATTGAGGCCTTAGTCATTTTGAATTCAATTTTATCAGGGAGTTGAGTTGAAAGCTTAGTGAATGTGGAGTTGTAATCACCAATAGAGTTGTACACATTAAGCGATAGCCTGGTGAGACTGTTCACAGAACAGGTGGAGAAAACACCATTGTTGGAAATCAAGGAACTTGGAATCATCTTCAAGAACATATTGATAGAGTGGCCATCTGAAGAAAAAGATTTTAGTAGTTTTTTGAACTTCTGAAATAAACCAATAGCCGACAAAGTTGTGACTAGACTATTACTGGAGTCAGGAAATAAAAGCAACAAATTATCGTCCTTAGCAAGTCCAGATAAGACTGATCTTAGGTGCTTTGCTGCCTCAAAAAGACTCTCTTCGTAGTTGTCAGATACCAAAAGCAGTCCGTTGTTTAACAAACCAGATGATTCACCAATCAGCTTTTCAACTTGACCTAGACAAAGCTTTGACTCATAGATTTCAACAAACGATTTCAAGAAATAAGCAGATTGCTCTGCCTGATGTGGTACAGTGATCAGAAGCACCTTTATGTTTTTAATTGGACTCAACGGCCTGAAGCTCATAAGGCTCCACATGTAGAGGGAGCTGGACATAACAGACAGCTCTTCATTGGATCTTTTCACGTTCACTTTTGGTAGTTTTAATGGGAAGACGTAGTTTAGCTCCTTTTTATCGGAGTCATCGCTCGTTTGGGCAGACATCGAGGTCTTTGAGAACATGCCCATCGAACTCATGGAAAGATCAGGTGACATTATTGGGACTTGGAAAGCAGATAAAGGCGACTCCACATCTAAACCCAATAGTTCGTTATCTGTTTTACTATTCTCCACAATTCGCAAACCAGTGTACTCAAGCAAAGAGGTTTTGTGGATCTCGGGAAATATCTGGGCAACTGACCGTTCAACACTCTCATGATTGTTGAACGACTTCCACACAGTATTTGGTACATCTTCTAAGACATAGGGTTCATTCCATACAATTTGGTTCAATAATTCATCCACGATATCTTCAATCTCATTTGCGTCGACCTCTGGATTGTCCTTGAAAATGTTTTCAGGGATAGTATATGTTGGTATTGCTCTGAGAAGAAAGGGTAAACAGTTTGGCACACCATCCTTTTCTTTCATGCAGCCAGACGAACTCTCCGATGGTGAATTCGTATCGGAGACTGATGATTGAGTTGTAGGTGTGAAAGTTGATGCAAGTTTTAGCTTCTTGATGTCAGGTTCTGTCGAGTCTGGAAGGTTTTCAGAGGGATTGTTTGGAGGAACTGATGTTTGCCAAGATACCATGCCCTTAGCGGAGTTCACGAGCTTGTCTAATTCATTATCATCAGGAGAGTCATCACTTTCACGTGCTGAGATACCATTGCTAATGACTGGTCCCAGTATGTCACCTTCATTATTAGTATTTTGGTATTCATAGTCATACTCTGTACGACCTTCATTACCTTCACCAACATAGCCTTCACCATCATCAAAAACATCATTAACACCAACGTAATCATCATTGTCATCTTCGTCATTGTCATCATCATCACCTTCTTCTTCTTCATCATCATCATCATCATCATCATCATCGTCGTCATCACCTTGGTCTTTACCAAAAGAGTCAGCTAAGGTCATTGAAGGTACTGCTGTTTGACCATCATCACCTTTTTTGACATAGAATTTTCCACCATCTGAATACTTGTCATCAATGTTAGACTTGATAATAGGATTGAAGGTGAGAGGCGAGAAAATGCTCTTGTTCTTGTTGCCCTTAGGCGACTGAACTGGTGGAGGAGCACCTGGGTCGTTATAGGGACTCGGAGATATGTTGATTGTCATTTCATGGATTGGAACATCGAACTGGTTATTTTCTAGAGATTCGTCAGGACTGACTGCTTCCTGCTGGGGAGAGAGAGGATCATTCGTTTTCGGCTCCATACCTGTCAACAGCTCAAGCTCTGAAGCCAGTGCAAGGTCATCGAGGTCGTCATCTGCCAGCAATTGGTCAACATCAATTGACACTTCATCATCGTCTTTCATATCAGTGTCTTCGTTGTCCTTATCCAAGCCTTCCTCTCCAAATAGATCAAAGTCAGAATCCTCATTGATTGCATTATCCTCCGGAACATCATTTTCTGGGCCATCACCAAACAGTTCATCATTGATATAGTCCCAATTGTCATTTTGAATGCTCACTCCTTCAACCAGAGAGTGATCTGCAGGCGTCATGGAGTTGGAAGGTTCCATCATCATGTTCATTGATGATTGTACACTCTGTGGTGTTTCATTTCTGACAGTTGGATGATCCACGGTATGGCTGTCAAAAGTCATTGGAGTATTATTGGCGGTTGGAACAGTTGAAGGGGTCTTGACTTGAGAGCTGGCTTTCAAGCTGACAAAATCGTCAATCAAAGAGAGTGGGTCAACTGGTTCATGATATTTGTTCGTCGGTACCGGTGCTAGTTGCTTTGCCTTTTGTACCAGGCATAACTCCATCGGCCAAACAAAGTGCTTGGTGTTATTCACAGGCTTCATAAAGCTATTAATTGGTGAAGTCATACCATTGAGGTGTCCCAAGTTGGGTATCAACTTGATCCATGTGCATGTTTCTGGATCAATGTTGATACTATGCAATGAGGAGAGTGAGTCCATAATGATTGCGTAATTGGATGGCTTGGTGCTGACAGATTTCTCAATACTTGACTCAACAAGATACGATCGAATACCAGAAGGTGCCAAATAAATTGCATAATTGGAATTGACCTCCTCTTGCTGAGAGGGTAGACTTGACAGAGGAACAAGTAGCTTTGGTCTCTTGGATATGGATATTCCTACTTGAGAAGATGCTGTGAACTTCGTCTCAATCTCAAGTATGTCCATGTCCGGTAACAGAGCAGCATTTCCAAAAGGCGTGACCTCCTTACGCATCGTCAAGTTAAGGACAATTAGCTTCTTCAATGCCTTCAAAAAAGTGACACAGAGCATTGTTGTTTGTGGCGTAGGAAAGTTTGTCTTCGTCCTGAATAAATTCTGGGGCTGAAACGTGGCTGTCGGCGTGACGGTGATGTTGAATTCTGGAGATGGCTTTGGTAGGTCAGACGAGTCCATGGTAAAGATGTAAAGTTCTTTCGCATGAATGGTTGCCAGAAGTTTGGGGTACTTTTTCCTCAAGTGGCATTCGACGTTGCACAAGACCTGATCATCAGGACTAGCCGGCTTGATGACGGCGTATGCGATCTCCGGAAGGTTTGCCTAGTTTTGAGGGTTAGTATGGAGCGAACCAGGTAGAAGTAAGGACATGAAACCCACCAGTGTGTAAAAGTTGGTATGAACCCCATGAATATCGAGGCCATTCGACATTTTTAGTGCCAAATCTAGATCTAGAGGTAGTAATGAAATGTGGTGATGTGATGAATGTGCTTTTTAGTTCTCCACCATGCCATTTTGGTATCGGGCTGATATACACTGGCCGAGACTCTGAGTGAGAATTTGGTCCCCGTTCCGACTGTGATCTACGTGCTGTCATGTGATAAAAGTGTCAATTGAGCCGGAATTCTGCCAAAAGTGGTGCCTGTCCGCATTCAAAGAGAGATATACACATCGTAGAAAAGCTGCACTCCTCCCTACATTGAGAGAGAGAGCGTGTGTGAGAGAGATAGATAGAGGAGGTTGAAGGATAATGGCTAAACTAATGTGTGGATGCGTACCTCTTCCGAAAACTTGCAGTACTGGATCTTATTCTGACGAGCATTGGCCTTCTGACCACCGCAAGGAGCGGAGGCCATCAATAGCTGGGCCCACTCCAAGTGATATCACAGCTGACTCAATCACGGCAAATTTACTGTACAAGTCAGAGAATGACCTGCGTATTGGTGAGGTATTTCGGTTCATAATCACTTATACAGACTTAGACGACTCTAAGATTCACTCTGACGACAAGGGAAGGTATTTATGGCTACGGGTACGAAACAACGAGAACAACTTCTTACGGCTGATCTATTTGACTGGCCCCTTTGCATTCTACATTGATGTCACACCACATAACTTTGACCCCCAAAAGAAGTTTGATGGCGAGATTCTCTATGACACTGATGTGAAACCGGGTGTCTCTTTCAAAGCAAAACTATACCTCAACAATAACAGTCTTGTTTCAGACAACAAGTACTCATGGACTGTTGATATTGTTTCACAGTTAACTCTGGTAACTGAATTTGTCAATCATTTCTCCTTTTTGCTGGGTTACGACTACAGGTTACTTCAGAGATCACAAGATGAGAAGGATTCCGTTCAAGACCAACTGGTTTATGTCAATAAATTGGATACCGTCTCGATATGGTCTCAACCTCCAAAGTTCTCTAATAAACCAGTTCACCTGGTGATAATCACGCATGGGATATTCTCCACCATTGGTGCTGACATGTTGTACCTGAGGGACCAGATTTACAAACGGGTGGCCAGCAATGATGGTGCGAATATAGTAATTCGTGGATGCGAAGACAACACAGGGAAGAGCGATAAGGGTGTCAAGTACCTAGGAAAACGAGTTGGTGACTACGTATTGAAAGTCTACGACGAGAGTGCCTATGACATTGATAGAATCTCCTTCATTGGTCACTCTTTGGGTGGACCTGTGCAGGCATATGCCATTTTCCACATTGTTTCAAGAAGACCCGAGTTCTTTAAAAAGGTCATTCCTGTGAACTTTGTGATGCTGGCTAGTCCCTTACTGGGGATTTCCTCAGATTTCTCGACAGCTGCATCATTTGCGTTGGATCTCGGTGTCCTAGGTGTCACTGGCCGGGATTTGACACTAAAGCACAAATTTCCTTCTCTGATAAAGACTTTGGACTCTGAAAGCAACAATGATGAGCATCTTCGACTTACGCTTAGACCTATCTTGGAACAGATTCTGCGAAACCCTGTCCACGGCGTTTTTGAACGTTTTCTGAGAAGAACAACATATGCCAATGCAATCAACGATGGGATTGTTCCACTCAGAACATCTGCTTTACTTTACCTTGATTGGAAGAGCTTGGGCCAGGTGTCCAGTTTTAAGACAGCCAAATCTAAACAAGAGATGAAAGAAGAAGTTGACGAGAGGGGATCCCCTGCAGTCAGGAATGAAAAGCCAAAAGAGACACCTGAAAGTACTAATTCTGACGAGAACTCTCACCCAAGATCCACTGGTGGAACATATACCAAGCAAACAGGTTCGAACTCTCCTCATTCGGTTGAACGAAAGAAAGTTTTCGACAGTATGACATCAACCCTCAACTTTTCAAAGAAGGGGAAGATGAAAAGGTACCTTCGCACACAAACAGTGGATTCAAATTCTACGAGCACACCAAAGAACTCTGGCCCCACCTCATCTAGGGGTGATGGAGCACAAGAAGTAGAGGAATCATTGGACAATATGGAAGAGCAAGACCCGGAGGTTCATATTCCACCAGTGGCGTCTACATTCCTATCTGGCTTCAACGCAATTTTGTCTCCAGAGCCCGGAAATAAATACCTTACTGATCCTCTCGAGAGACCAGCAACAATATTTCATGATAAGATTTATAAGTTCTCAGATCTGCCTGCGCCGCACTATCCAGAGAATGATGATGGTGCCATTGGCGAGGAGTCTAAGATCATTGATTTCTTTTTCCCAAACACAAAGAAGATTCAGGAACGGCTTGCAAGATCCTGGCACTCAGGTATGGATTGGCGTAAAGTCCTTGTGACCTTGAGACCAGATGCACACAACAACATTATCGTTAGAAGGAAGTATGTGAATGCCTGGGGTTGGGGTGTGATTGAACATTTAGTAGAGAATCATTTCAGTGAGGACGCTATTGATAGAGGCAATGAGTTTGTGGAGATTATGAAGAAGAATATGGCCCCAATTTGACCTCAATGTGACCCGCAACATGGTGTGAATAGAGACTCATTTTAGTTTCATTTTAATCTATTGCTAAAAAGTTGATATAATACAAATAACACATTCATAGTTTATTAATTGTTGTCATGGTTACGGAATTAGTTCTTTCTTTCAAAAGCACATCCTAACACCAAATTATATTCTTTTTTTTCAGTGCGAGGAGGGCAATCATAATTGTGTAATCACTCGAGGTGTGATATCAACCAAAGTCTGATCTTGTAACCATGGCTGGTAAGTGGTTCTGATATGGACTCCTAAGATAAACAGGGGTACTAACACAAGGAAAGGTCCAGCTAAGAGCAAAGGTAAAATTGTTGTTTCACTGTTATCAACTGCTTCAACCGGTTTCAGAAAACATATTCTAGTGAACCGTGGTGCTCCTTTGGTTACACAGGTGCGCTATGACCCAGTGGTGAAACAGAGGGTGCTTTTTACAGAAGCCAAGAAGAGAAAGGTGACTGAAGTCACTCCTCTAAACTTTTCTAGAAAGCCAAAGGGCTTGTGATGAGAAAGGAGCAGTGAGAGTGAGAGCGAGATCACGGGCCAGCACTTGTAAATAGGAAAAGGCTGCAGAAGGCATAATGTACATTTGGAATCAGATCGTGACGTAAATCAACTTTGAAGAGGGCGTATGGCGATTGGATTGGCGTGGATAATGACATCTTTGATCATGATGGGTACCTTGGGACGGTTTTTCTTATCAACAAGCGAGTGCTCAATCTTTGATAGTGTGGAATCCTGTGTATCCTCTGCACCAACCAATACTCGACCAAAGACAGTGTACTTCCCGTCTAGAGTGTGATGTTTATTGTATGTCTGGATTTGTCAGTATCTCGTTAACAAGGCAAACTATTAGCAGTACTATACTCACTATAAAGAACTGGGAGCCATTAGTGTTTGGTCCAGAGTTAGCCATGGACAGCACACCCTAGCATTAGTGTTAGTATTGGCTCAGACAGATGTTCAGCTTTGCTCACTTACCCTCCGATCGTGCTTCAGACCTTTTTGAATCTCGTCTTTGAAGTAGCCTCCCCAAATGGACTCGCCACCTTTCCCAGTGTCAGTAGGGTCTCCAAACTGAACCATGAAACCCTTGATTGATCGTACCACTCTAGTATTGTTATATGTCCCCTGCGCACAATGGCCAAGGAAGTTCTTCAGTCGTTAGTTCAAATCGATTCGGCTGAAATGAACGAGATACACTTACTTCAGCTGATTTAGGGCATTCCTCACAAAATATCTCCAGCTTTATGTCACCCATATCAGTTTGTAGCTACTTGTGTGTTAGTGCGCCCGGGTTGAAAGGAGATGAAATGAGTCATTCCAAGGGCATGACCGATCAACCTACTGTAACAGACATTGTTGATGATGCGATGATATATCTGACTGCTTGAAATCTCGTCTTTTTTACCATCGCCTATAATAATGAAAAACCCTACACTCGATCCTGAGAACTCAAAACGTATTAGCTATGTTAAAAATCATCATTTCCGTATCATATCAGATACTGCAACTTTAACACTACTGGCTTCTCTGGTAGTCATCATACCCACCTTGTGATGAGCTTGGAGGCTGCGGTGACTGGTTCCAACCTTGTGTGGGTTTACCATAACTAGATTGACCACCCCAGGCAGTACCATTACCATTACCACCGTAACCAGTACCATATCCTGTGTTATTCCCACCCCACTGACTACCTACCTGTTGTTGCTGCGGCTGCTGAGGAGCACCCCAGGCAGTCCCTGCACCACCGGTTGGATTACCCCAAGCAGTACCAGGAACAGCACCATGATTCGTAGCCCCACCCCATGCAGTACCTGTACCACCAGTGGTAGCACCTCCCCATGAGGTACCAGCACCAGCACCAGCACTGGCGCCACCATACTGAGTACCAGCTCCACCCCATGTACCAGCACCGGCGCCTGCAGCATATCCTGTTCTGTTTCCACCAACGCTGTTGGCCCATGCACCTGTATTACTACTAGCCCCTGACCAATGGGAGGAAGCACCTTCTGGTGATTGTGTGCTTTGGTTAGAGTTCGTATACGTCGCACCACCTCTGATAGAGCTGTTTCTGACATATTCCTCGAATGGAACCAATCTGTTGTCATCAGTCACAAATGAAAGTTTTGTTTTGGAGATGTTGATTATCTTGTTTTTTGTATGAAGCTCAACACGGGCAATATCACCATTGGTGTCCTTGATGATACCACGTAGACCCTTGTATTCTCCCAATCTGATACTGACGTGCTTGTTAATGGTGTTGTCTCTACCAGTTTGAATCTTAGTTGGTACTGGAGGTGGGGCCATTGCACCCCCGTTTCTGAACTTGGGATTCATCTTAGTTAGATCTAATCTGTTGTCCTTCTTTTCTTCTTCAATCAAGTTCTTGGAAGCCGAATTTGACACACTAGATATCTGAGTGACATAGATACCATTGTTCTCTGCAGTCTCCTTGGAGTAAACAAACAAGAAGCTTCTGTAGATGTGCAGAATGTTGCCCTGTCTCTTGAATCCGTTGTTCTCTCTCACTGAATCACCAATCTTAATCGGATCACCATTCGAATCTGAAGCAAATGCTTGGTCCCTTCTGATATCAACCTTGGAAATTATAGCAGATGCCTTCAGTGACAAAACCTTACCGTCTTGTGAAAGAACTGTAAAAACGTCCTTGTCAGCCTTGATAACAACACCTACGGTAGTGGCATTCAGTCTGACCAGGTCATGTAGGTCAAATTTACCATCAATCAAAGTTGAACTGTCATCTGACTTAGTAAGCTGGTTGGCAAAAACAGTAACATCTCTGTGCGATTGATCAGAGACAAAAGTTACTTGGTCATCGTTGATAGAGACCACAATACCAGTATGACCCTCATGTTTTCCTTTGAGAACACTAATGTGATCACCTTCATAGAAGATCTTTCTCAAATTGCTAATTGGAAATTCTAAATTGGTGCTCTGAAACCCGCTTGGTTTGACCAGAACAGTATCGTTAGACGAGGTGATCACATCACCTTGTAGACCTTGTTGCTCTCCTTGTAAAACCTGGACTCTGTCACCGGTGTTAAACTCCGTTTGTTTGGCACCTCTCAAGGTTTGTACAATAGAGGACAAGTCCAGGTTGTCATCATCTCCTGTGTTGAATCTGGAGAGCTCTTCCAGTGATGGTTGAACATTCGTTGTTTCCAAATATTGCAACTTGAAGAGTTTGTACAAGAAACCATCAATGTACTCCTCACCTTTGTAGTAAAATGTGTTATTGGCTCTAACAGTCAAGTTCACTGAATCAAACTCAAGAGCATCTTTCTTGGAGAATAGTCTCTGTGGAGGTCTGAACTTGGAAGTGATTCTTTTGCGCTTACCGGTATCTTCGTCAATCTCAGAACCTTTGTAGTCAATTCTTGGGACGATCTGAAGTGTAACTTCCAAACCACTCTCTTCAACGGCATCCACAATAGCTAAGTCTCCCTTGTATTTACCTCTCTTAATTCTGACATAACTACCTGGCTGGATGTTAACATCAGAAGACTTGTTAGCTCTCAGCAAGTCTGGGAATTCTTCGACAGGAACCAAAACCTTATTCGATGCGTATATATCTGGAAAACCTCTAATGGCCTCATCAACAGCTGCTAACTTCTCTGCTTCAATGTAGATGTAGCCTGTGAAGTTGTCTCTTTGGAAAGCAGATAAAAATTTTGGTTCATTTGGCTTGCCTTGTAGAGTCAACTTTCTCTTTAAAAGCTTTCTGACAATCTCCTTCTCCTTTGTTGGTCTACATCTCACAGCCCAAATACTTGGGTCATTGATGGATGGGAGCAAAAATCTCTGGGAAACAAATCCTGAATCATCGCCTCTGTACTTGTTGGTTCTACCATATCTTTCCTTGAACTGGGCAGCCAACTTCTGGGCATCCTCCTCAGTGCTCTTCTCATGAGAACGATCCACTTGTCTATGAAGTCTGTCATCCATTCTGACAACCTCTGTATCATTTTCATGATCCTGGGCGATAAATCCCTCTCTGGCTAGTTCGTCTTCGTCTTCGTCTTCATCGTCTTCATCATCTGAGACTTCTGCTTCCACATCCAAAAACTGGTTTCTATCACGGCGAGCTCTTTTGCGACCCTTCACACGGTCTTCATCCTCATCCTCATCCTCATCCTCATCCTCCTCATCCTCCTCATCTTCCTCGTCTGCTGCATCAACTTCACCACTTTCATTTTTCACAGCACCTTCATCTTCAGCGTCATCCCTATCTTCTCTGGCCAGACTCTCCAAGTCATGTTGTTCCTGTCTGGCCTCTTCCTGGTCATACTCCCTAGCATCCATGGTAATATATCACGTTGTTTATGATATATGGACTGTGGTTAGAGAGTGTCCAAACTACTTAATACGATCAAAAATAGCAGGAAACGCTGTTACTTTGGAGCGAATCTTGTTTGCCCTTCGCCAGAGTGCTGTTTTTCATGATCACTCTGGAATCGTTCTATAGATTACCCGGGAAAAAAATTCCGACCAGTAATTGTAGCTAAGATCCGAGGGTCTACTTAGCAGGCCCCATCTCTCTCATCTAACTACGAAGGGCACATACCAAGAAATTTTGTGAAGTACGCGTACTACATGTAACTGTTACTTAAATTATAATGGTGAGTTTGAGAGCACGTGAATGAAGGGTACGTAAAACTAACAGCAATAGCCCCCAAAGAATTATCTTACCAAGAGAAGCATAGAAGAGTTTACCAAACCTAGCCAAATGGCCACTGCCATTGAGGATGAGATACTGGAGGCGCTTGCGAACTATTCCATCGAGCATGATATGAACAAAGGAGACCTGCCCCAATACTTCAAGGATATAAAGATACCCAGCATATTCATTCTGGGAAACAAGCGTCTTGATGGTGCTCAATTAGTGATTGAGGGCACGGATGTAATCGACTTCGACAAGCTGATGACTGTTTCTTACCATTTGATTCTGTTTCGAAACAATGCACAGAAAATAAAAGAGGAGTGGCACTTGATTCTGTCTGAGATGAAATTGAAAAGCTCAACAACTACAATCGATCTCACTAAGCTTCAAGAGATTAATGACATTGCCAATGTTGGAATCTCAAACGTCTTGCTGCTTGACATGATTGCCCTGGCAACTGACGGAGGCTCTGTATCTATGACAATCGCAGACTTTGCGTATATCATGGGAAAGTTACACAGACTAGAGACAGATTAATACTTGTTTGAATTAAAGACACGTATGTAGTAGCTCTTCAAATAATGTGCTTTGACTTGAAGTAGTTACGGAGATAGGCAACTTGCCAGCACCCCAAGCCAACTAATGCAAGAATGATTAGTACAGAAAAATTTCTGACTCTTCTGTTAGTGGACTCATTGGTGTCTCTCAGTCTCTCTTCTCTGGCCTTCAAGTACTCCAACTCAGTTAGAATCTCGTCAGTCAACTCCTCGACTTTTCTCAGTTCCACTTCAACTGGCCTCAACTTTTCAGCAGCCTGAATGGAGTTCCAATCTCTTGCCGCAGAGCCAGATTCGATATCAACTTCAACATCTCTGGCCATCTTGCGGCCTTTCTGCTGCACGATATTCTGGAAACAGATGTCAAAGGCGGCTGAGGCATGAGCTGTGAATGCAACCCTCACTTCACCAGCAAAGTCCTTAGTTCTTCTATATTCATTACCAACGGTATCACGGATGAAGAAGTTCAATACCTGTCCATCACCAGTATGACCAGAGGATTGGACGTTGACCACAACAAGTTGACCCTCAGTAACGAAATCACGTATACAGATCGGTGGTTTGGACTCTTCAACGGCCTCCACCTCGAAGTGTAGAGCTCTCACAGATACAATCAGTGAAAACAGAAACAGGCAAAGTGCAGTGAGTCTCATTTTGCTGATTTGAATTGAGGTTTCAATTGCGAATCAAGAGGTGCGATCTGTCAGAAGTGAATTTGACAATTGTCCTTTTTATTTGAAAGAATCGCAAACCGACGCGTTTTCCTCTGGAGGGAGTTTTTTCTCTCGGGAAGACCAAATTTTCCCAAAAATAGCAAAAAAATACTGATCTGGTATACTTCCGCTTTGGTAAAATACAATCTTTTGAACTTAACAAAGGTAGTGTACATCTATTTACAAACGTCAGTGGAGGGGTCCTTCTACTCAGCTTGAGTAGATAAGTTCACAATTTCCCAACCTTCACTGCTTTCTGGGTCAGAATCAGTCAGAACAGCAACACTTGAGCCCTTTCCAACCAAGTATTTCTCAGCCGCAACTCTCACGTCGTGAATATCGACATCCAACAGCTGTTGTCTTCTGGTCTGTCTCATCTCATCTGTAACGCCTGACCTGAAAAGACCTTGACCTTCGGATTTTATACTGATTGGAGCGTCAATACCTTGGAAAATGGTCAACTTGGCTTCTTGTAAATCAGTCTCTGTCCATTCGTGCTCCAAGGCAAACTCACCGGATCGAGCGAACGTCTCGAGACTCTTGAAGGAGTTTGGATCTCTATAAGAGTAGTAACTGAACAAACCGTCCAATCCACTGTATGTGGCACCACCTCCGTAAGCACCTCCTTTCTCACGAATCTCTTTGTGTAGATGCTTATACGTCAACAGGTTGGACAGAACTTGCAGCTTCGCACCATCTTCATGAGTATATGGAACACCCTTATACACTGAAGAAGCATAGCTTACTTGAAATGGGACCTTAACAATAGAGCTTGTGCTCAACTTGGTTGGATAAGAGGAAGGCTGGCAGGAAGAGCTATCGATAGCCTCGGATGGCAGATTGGATAACAGTGTATTGATATGTTTCTCATTTTCAATCACTGAAGCCTCGTCAGATATCAAAGAAAAGCGCATATCCCTTGAATTGATCAAAATCTCCTTCAATTGCTTCAGTGGCGCAATAATTTTCTCTTCAAAATCAGACTCATTCTCAATCCACTGCGAGAACTTGTTCAACATTTGCAGCTGTTCGATACCATTGATGGATTCGGAGATAGCTCGTGACTGTGATATCCCTGCACCGGCATAGTTTCTTGCGTGAACATGACCACTCTCAGCCAGGCTGCCAATGTTGTTAGAGGAAAGTAGTCTGATCAACGTAGCAAGCTTCTCCTTATTGTCAAAATTGGTATTTAGGAGCAGATCGTTCCAAATCTGGTAGATGTGTGTGACATTCTGGTTTAATGAAATGCCACCAAAGTCAAAACTGACTGTTGGTGTGAGGTCAATAGGAGATGAGTGTACACTGATTGTAGAAGACAAACCACCAGTTTTCAATTTAATGAAATCCTCGATCTCCGCCATAGATCGAGTAGTGGTACCCAGATTGGTCAAACAGTCCGTGAACAATGACAAGAAAGGATAAAGTTCGTATGGGACATTCACAGAACGAGCTGCACGCATATAGGTTAGACCATTTGTGTCTGTGATTCTTCTCTGAATTTGGGATCCAGTTGATGTCGTGGTAAACGACACTGGTCTGGTAACACCAGAACGGCTGATATCAGACACCTTCAAAGTCGGCAATGAGCTTAGATCTTCAACCTCGGATTGCTGTTTGGCCAAGTGGAGACCACGTTCAACGATAACTTCACGATCTGACTCATCTAGAAATTCAGTTAAAGAGTTAAGTCTCCTAGTCTCCTCGTTCTTGACATCTTGCTCATAAGTCTCACTGGACTCCATGACAAACTTGAAGACGGGCTGGCTCAGAAAGTACTTCTTGATCAAATTCTGAAATAAGTCTCCCTTGGAATATTCCTCTTTGAACTGGGCAACGATATCATCCCAAGACAATACGTCAAATGTATCCACCTTATTAACCCACCCAGGCAAGATGCTGTAAAGCAAACTCATACCGAAGTCCGCTTTGTGGTCCTTCTTCCCAATTTCCAGTTGTTGGATGATAGCCTCAATCTTGGAGTCTTCAAACCCGCTTTTCGAGTACTTGACTAGAACCTCCTGGACAACCTCTTCCAGTTTATCCAGCGACTGCAGACCTTGTAGACCAATACTGAAAAAATTAGCGGCAGTTTGTGATTCCATACCTGTGTTCACTGTGAAATCATCACCCAACCCGCCTTCAATCAATGCTTGGTATAAAGGAGATGAATGACCATCTGTCAACAAATTAGCCAAAAGCTTCAAACAGAAGGTCTCGTAAACATCTTCTGGCGAACCAACATTCCATGTCAACGATGCCTTCAATTGTTTGTTTGGTGGCAGCATTGGGTCAACAGGTCCCTTGACGGTCACTGTCTCAGATTTTGTGAGTTCTATAGGCTGCTTCACAATATTCTGGGAGCCCCTCTTGCCAAAGCCAATATACTCTTTATTCAAGAGATCAAGAGTTTCACTCAGTGGTAGAGAGCCATATGTGTACGTCTTTGCATTTGAAGGGTGGTAGTTCTCGGAGTGGAAAGCAAGAAGGTCTTCATATGATAGGTTAGTCATCTTGGTAGGATCACCACCAGAGTTGTTTAAACTAGGATATATGGCTTCTTGAAACTTAATCCAGAACAAATATGAGGAGTTGGAAAGTTGACCTTTCATCTCATTGTAGACTACACCCTTGAAAATCAATGGGGATTCCTTGTCTTCTGTCTTGGTGTTTTCTAATCTCCAGCCTTCCTGGTAGAAGTCCTCTTCTTTCAAAATTGGGTTGAAAACTGAGTCTAGATACACAGATCTCAAGTTCTCAAAGTCCTTTGCATTGGTAGTTGAAAATGGAAAGAACGTGTAGTCATGCCCAGTCATAGCATTCATGAAATTCGACAAAGATCTGTTGAGCATTTTGAAGAACGGGTCTCTCACGGGGTATTTGTTAGATCCGCACAACGTGGTGTGTTCCAAGATATGTGGTACCCCTGTCTTATCAGGTGGATTGGTTTTGAACCCAATAGAGAAAACACTGTTTGGATCGTCCCTATCAACATGAAGATGAGCAGCACCCGTTCTGTTGTGAACCAAGTCAACTGCTATGAAAGACATCTCAGGTACTGGAAGAACTCTTTTGATCTCAAATCCATGGATTGTGGAGCCCACAGCATACCTCCGGAGGGCCTTTGCTTGGTTGAAGCTAGATGCAAAACGGTATCCAGAAGCTTTCTGCCACGAAGAAGCTGAACGTAACATGGTTCTTAATAACCGTACTACTTGTCTACTCCGTTCCACTCCTTGCCAGCACTGAGAAAAGCTCTCTCATGAAAAGCAAATGGCTGATGACGGTTGCGTAGCCCTGTGCTGCTTCTTTTCAAGTAAGATTTGATTACATAATGACAAAGTGAGAAATTCGACCGGGTAACCTTACTTGCGACACGAAAATTTGCCTTCACATTTCTAAACGTGCTATCTATGCAAACCTTAAAAACAGCATACCATTCAACCGCAAGATGGATTCTGAACAACCCCAATTATCCAACGTGAGACTGTTCGTCAGACCATTACCATTTGACACCAAGGAAGATGAGTTGAGAGACTTTTTCTCTCCAATGGGTGAGATCGCCAACATTATCATTAACCAAGGTTATGGTTTTGTCGAGTTCAGCCAACCAGAGAGTGCCCGTGCCGCCATCGACCAATTGCACCGCAAGCCATTCTTGGATGGTGAGATCGAACTTGAGTTCTCCAAGATCCAACAGAAGAGATTCAGATTGCTTGTTCGTGACATCCCAGAGGGTGCCACTTGGCAAACATTGAAGGACATTGTCGCTGACAAGGGTTTCCAGGCCACCTATACCAATGTCTTCCAAAGAGAGAACGATGGGACTGGTGTGATTGACTTTGCCACTGAAGATGAGCTTGAGAAGGCTGCTGTTGAGTTAAACGGCGCAGAAGTCAACGGTTCTCCAATCACTGTTGAGAAAGACCCAAACCCACCACCTTTGAGAGGTTCCGCTAGACGTGGCCGTGGTGGATTTGGTGGTCGTGGCGGCTTTGACAGAGGTTACGGCGGTGGCGATAGAGGCTTTGGTGGTAGAGGTGGCTTCAGAGGTGGTCGTGGTGGTTTCGACAGAGGTTACGGCGGTGGAGACAGAGGCTATGGCGGCGGTGACAGAGGCTTTGGTGGTAGAGGTGGCTTCAGAGGTGGCCGTGGTGGCTATGGTGGCGACCGTGGTGACCGTGGTGACCGTGGTTTTGACCGTCCTCCTCGTCGTGACTTTGATGATCGCAGAGGGGGTGACAGCTACAGATCCAGAGATGACTATGGTGGTGAGAGATCTTATAACAGAGACAGATCTCCAGCCAGATATTAATTTCAAATTATGTGTCTTTTTCTTTATTGTTTGCTTATCCACAAGTCCCTTGTTGGTTTTTACGATTTGGTCAAGTTTCCCAATGGACTTTTTGCCTATTGTTGTCACGATTTTATAGTTAAGTTACTGAATGAATTAAGAAGGAAGAGGAGTGATCATCAACCTATCACCTGAGAAAAAGAGCTGTGTCCAATCTGTAACGGTGGCTTCCCCAATCCCATCACTAGCATCTAGACTGTCTATCAACCAACTAAAAGGATATAAGTATATGAACTTTTTACTAACAAACAGGTTATATTGGTTCCATCAAGGTCAAGAATTACTCCCTTCCGAGGAGGGACTTCTCAACGAATCTGTCACTGAGGATGCTAATGAACCATCTACTACAGTGCACCTTGATAGGTTCCTAACGATTCAAGCTATAGATAATTTACCATGAAGACTGGCACCAAACTATAAGACCCTACAGCTCACATCACTTGAACAAAAGACTTTCCATCAAGACTGAACTTTTCACCCAAGATTACTTGGACTAAATATGTAATGTCCTTACCAAAGTTGTCCAAGATGGCTTCCGCTTCATTTTCAGTGGCAGTTTCAGGAATACTAACAGTGCTCATCTCAATCATTTTCTTGTAGGCAGTAGCGTAAATGCCCTTGTTATACTCCCATGCACCGTTGACAATACCAAAGTGGCCAACAGTAGTTACCGGGGGCAACTCTGACACCTTAGAAACGGCATGAACAGCTGCTTTTCCCACACTGGTTCCAAAGTTTGCGGTCAATCCTGGGGCTAAAGGATTCACAAATAGCAATGGGCTAGCAGCAAGGTACGTAACACCTTCGATACAACTCCACAAGGAGAAAAGTTTCAGACTGGCCCTCTTTTCTCTGATGCCAGCCAAAGGGCCTGGTCTCATTATTATCAAGTTCTGGAAGCCCAAATTGGTGATATCTCTTTCGATAGAGGCCCTTGCAATTGTCTTTCTGCGGTAAAGCTTTGGGACAATATATCCCGCATCAAAACCACTGATCATAACAAAAGTTGGAACACCAATGCTCTTTGCACAAGTGGCAACCTGGAAGAACAAATTGTGGTTCACCTTATAGAACTCTTCGTATGTATTGAAGTCCCAGAACCTGTGTAACCTGTTTGCTCCTAGGGCACAATAAACCGCAGAGATATTCTCAAGCTTCTCTAGCTCATTCGTCCAAGAACCAGCATCACAATACTTGGCAACCACCTGAGGACGATCGTGCTTGTAAATATCCCTGGAAAACACGTAGATGGTTTGATTCGGCTTAACTGCTCTACAGAGAGCTTTCACAATACGAGAGCCAACTAAACCTGTAGCACCAAAGACAACAATACTCTCAGAAGGCGTTTTCACCTCGACATGGTCTAAAGTGGATGCAACACCATTATCAGTGGCCTCAATTGGTGCTGCTTGATCAAAGATTTCAGATTGTTCAGACATATAGCTTGTGAAAAGTTAGCGATTTCAAGATTTGTGTAAGTGTACTTTTTAGTCAGTGATGAAGAAGATAGAGATAGACAAAATGTGGAACAGCTTTTCCGTTTCCAAGTGATTTATAGTCCTCCCAATTTTCTATGTGGTACAGGGATATTTTGTGCCATCCACATTTGCCAACCACAAACAGTGAAGCCAAATCCCACATACATACCCCACCTCCCCTCAAAATAACGTCAACGTATAACCTTAAACCTTAACATATTGCTTAATTCTTAATGGAATCATTGAAAGAACATCAAGTGATCCCGCCAGGTGGTACATTCGCCTTTGACTTTCTAATTCTAGGAGGTACAGGTTTGGTGGGTTCACACTTCATAGTCGAGGCCCAAAAGTCAAAATACGTCAGAAGTATAACGGTACTCTCCAGACGTGAAACGAACATGTTCAAACACCAAGATAAAGTCATGCTGGTGGTTGAGGCAGATTCACGTAATTGGCCTCAGCTGTTATCTCATCGGTCTCAAAGTTTTGATGTGATTTTTAGTGCAATGGGTACCACAAGAGGTGCTGCGAAATCGTACGCCGGTCAGGTTGCCATCGACAAAAAACTCACTCTAAGAATTGCCAAGATTTGTAAAGAGGAGCTGAATGCGAAGATGTTTGTTCTCGTTTCAAGCTTTAACAACTTCTTATTAAGAACTATATTCCCATACTTCAGGATGAAGTATAACATCGAGCAAGAACTGGTTGCCCTCGATTTTGACCATACTCTGATTATCCAGCCTGGTGCCCTTGTGGGCAACCGAAACGTGTTAGGCCAAGACCAAACTTTCTCCAAGGTGCTCAGTAATGTCTTAGCCACTCTCTGTTACGATACGAGTGTATCTTGGGTCGTGGGTTATTCTATCAAGGCAGAACAGGTTGCTCAGACCGCCATGTACATTATTGAAACTAGACAGTATTATGCGAGGGTCAAATACGCTGTTAGTTTGTATATGCTTACCCTTGCCAAAGCCCTTGAGAACATCTGAGGGTCAAAAGGAGCTTCCCGCACTCATTTTGTATTTTTGTTTTGTAGATTGGTTTCCAGGGTTACATGCTTACATCCAGACATCGCTGATTTGTTTACGATTTGTTTCACGTAGGGGAAATAATTTACGTACACCCCCGTGATCAGTGTATATCACCGCTGTCAAAGAATGCAAACTGCTGAGGAGTTTGAACAAGATATTGCCTCCTTAGAATATGAAAGTGAGTATCTCTGCTTTTTCAGCGTCAATCAGTGCAAATCTAACGCTCCCTAGTCACTCAGCTTGAGAGAAAGAAGACTGATCTGCTCAAAGAGATAGAAAAAGGGAAGATGAAGGACCCGCTAGGTACATCCTTAGATCAACTAAAGAATCTACTTAAGACCAAGACCAAGACCAAAACTGATTCAAACAAGAGCGCTTCACATCCGTCCCCTGAAAGCCGTCGTTCAGCCAAGAAGAGGAAAACAGATCAAAGCTACGAAAGCGTGATACCTAACCCAGTTACGCACGAGTACTTTGACAGATCGATAGCTAGATACTTTCTAGAAGATACTGATACGGTCAATGATATGTCTGATGACCACCCCCAGTTCCAAAGTGAGCAGCAACTTCCATCAATGAAGAAATCGGAAAATGTGCTATTGGAGAACATCTATAGAATGTTTGGCATAACTACATTTCCTGTTAAAAAGCCTAACTCAAGCTCTCAAGTCTCTGATTTACTTGGAGTACGTATTGAGATATTCAATGGCTCAAGTTTGACTTTTGAAACTCCTCATTATATTATTCTGCGGAGGAACCCTAAGAGTGACAAGTGGGATATCTACAGACACACTGTTCCCAACTTTATTCAGGTAAGAAAGATAGCAAGTACAAAGTATGATAATCTGAGTGATTTCTATTTATTCGAATTTCTGAAAGAAGTGAGAGGCATTCTGAACAAGGTAGCATTGAAGCATCAGATCATCGATTCTATGAGGAAGACGATGTCTGACAACGTTAAGAATATGGAAAAAGACATACCATTAGAGGTTCTGAAATTTGACCTGAAGATTCCTGATCAAGTATGGACCCCAGTTGTGCTCAATTTAAGCCTAGAGTTTGTGGAATCGTCACACATTGAACGTGGATTTACTGATACTGAAAAGGCGAGAATAAACAATGTGCTGAGGGGACCGGTCGAAACCTTTCCGCAAAGACTACAGGATGTGATATATAGTATCTCAATGTAAACCACTTTTATTTAGTTGAGGATTGTGATATTATCATGAGTCGTTGTATAACAGTCTGTTAACAATGGGAGTATTTGGGATGATCACGTAAAGAATCAAGGGACAAATGATACCAAACAAAAGTCCCACGAGTTTCTCATTGGTTGTGTGGTAAAAGGTTGAGGTGACCAGCAATAAATAAGCCCAAAGAGCTAACACCACCACGTTTAACCATTTCAAAAAATTAACAAACGTCAAACTTGTCCAGTCTTGGGTAACAACCGCGACCTGATCTTCCTTCTCAGTAAATCTTGATGTGTTGTTCGGCTCAAATCTATATAAGATTCTCAACTCATTAAATATGATCAGACTCAAAGTCAATAGAAAGCAAATGTGTCCACTGACATCAAACCCACCCCTCCATTTTCCGTACGATCTGCAAACACCAGCAGATCTGACCCCTTCAGCAAACTGTCTCGGCGTCAACAGGCAGAATCCATCTTTGACTCTTACCCATGTTCCATTGTATCCCAGGCACTCTTCAAAGGATTTGGAATGGTTGGCTAGTGTGTTGGCAAGGTCATTGTCAATCAGGCAGCGGCCGCCAGAGTTGAAAAAGATTTCATCTATAACGGTGAAAATGTATTCCAAATATAAGACCTTGATTAGGTATCTGACTGAGAACGACTTTAACACGTGAAAAAGTGATCCTCTGTTGCGTTGCACACATTCCAGGGTTGTCTTGGTTGGATTCTGTCTCTTAGCCTCGTCCAACACCAGGATGCAACGGCACATCAAAAGGGTACAAAAAAGACCAAGAAATACCTCATTCCCCCTGTATGCAAATATCTGGTTGATTTGATTCCCTGATGATACACCAATCCAGTTCTCTTGGGCATTTGAAACAAAATTCTCGTCGAGAAGAAGGGCATTGATGGAGAGCCCCGTAATGAGGATGGCGGGGTAGATGAAGTAAAAGTAGCGCCTGGAAAGGAAGTGAGTTATTGCTTTGTTCACTGCGGAAACCATCGCTGCACCTCAAGAGTCAACTAAGTACAGATAATGATGTTAACTAGATCTCCACAGTAAGATAATACGTAGAAGTGTATGATGTTTTGTTTTATCTTGCGAGTGAGTATATTTTTTCCAAACACGAGGTACGCACGGCCCAACGTCACTGTGCTTTAAACTGATACCTCGGAAAGTTATGGACGCGTTTTATATAGTTCTTTTTGTACCAAGTCGCCTTATGATCTTTCACGATTCAAGACTGAAGGAAAAGGAGTCAGAAGTGACTTAGGGAGACTTCCGCAGTGTACGTTTCAGCTGCCTTCGTGTAAGCTAAATCCGAGGTGGTCGGAAATGTTGAATTGTATTTTGAGAGCTTTCGAGCTATTAAAATCATCCTATATATAGTACAACAAGGGCGAATTCGGCACGGCATGCTTGATGCTCACCCCAGAGACGAATTAACACATGTTTTTGCTATAAATGGTTTTCTCTAGAGTCTACAAGCTCATGTCACATTATCAGGTAAGGGTCATTATCTCATCATTTCATTAATCATTAAAGAATCAACTCACCCCATGACTTTGAATCTGGGAACCAGTCCAAGGTAGGTTATTGTTGACGGAATCATACCAAACGTCAAACCTAAAACCTTTTCGGCAAACGTGTGATAAAATACAGCTGTAACCAAAAGGCAAATTTGCCATATTATGACAGTCAGGATCGTGACAATCATGGTGAACGTGAACAGGTGAACGATTGCTTGGAGCTTGTGACTGGACGGCTCCATCCTCACATTAATAAACAACCGAGTGTCACCGAGCGAAAATCCAAACTCTAGAACAGTACAAAGACAAGCTGCAGTCAGGAATATAAAGTGTCCTGAGATTCTGAACCCAGTCATATTATCAATGCTGGTTAACCTCAAGATGAATTCTCTGAATGCCAGCAATAGGAGCAAAACGATGTGAATTGATAGCGATCGAAGAATACTACCTCTTATAGTAAACGCGACCTTCATGGCTCGGGAGTCAGTAATTCCTTCCCCTGTCTCTTCTTGATCAATCGAATCCTGAACAGATCGGTACTTGTTTATCACTGAGTGCCCCAGTAACTTGTTTAGTAGAATCAATGCAAATAGCCCAATGAATACAAAGTCACCTTTATTTGCAAAAAGTCTGTTCCAAATATTCGTGTCATTGAGTAGATAGAGAGTCTTGAGGTTGTTAAAAAGGTCCTGAGGGATAGTTAGTGCTAACGCAGTGCCAAAAACAAGGATAACCGGGTAAATGAAATATGTGTTCTGTCCATTCCTGAAGAGTACATCATTTACAGTGGATACGACGTCCACTAGCTTCCAAGAAAGCATCCTCTTCGATACGGCTGATGAGGCTCTCTCCAGTTGCGTATTGAAACGGTGTTTTCGCCATTAAGGTCGGAATGCATAGTGGACTAGCCGGATGTCCTTTTTCTTCTCCAGAAAGGAAAACATCATCGCACGTGATTTTTCCTTATGCTAAACAGCTCTGGAAGGTAGGAACAATTCAATTCTAGTCTCATAATGGTCATCTCAAGTCCTGGTATCTATAGCTAGTGGCGTTCTTTTTGCACACACAGCAAGTTCTTGTGTAGGAGTTTGCTATACCTTTGAATTCACCATTAATGTTCAGATCACATCTTTCAAGAACCTCGAAGAGGTGTCTTAGCCTACGAACAATTTCCACGTCCAAAATCAAGAGGTCTGTGACAGCTGCGGTCGCCTCTAACACTACAGAACCAGTTGATCGTATCCCTGTTGCATTAAAGTTTCCTTGTCTGGATCAGCTTGATAAAAAGAGCGACCTTCTCTCGCTGGACCCTTCAATCAAAACCAATGAGTTGCCCGAGCCAGTATATGCCAGAATACAATCTGGTTTCAAACTGTTCAAGAGTGAAGATCCTCTGTTCTTGGATTACGGCGATGCACTTCCTGAATTTGAGATAGCTTACGAACACTGGGGTGAGCTGAACTCTGATAAATCCAATGTCATCCTTCTTCACACTGGTTTGTCTGCATCTTCACACGCTAAATCTCAACCAGAGAACACTAAGCCTGGTTGGTGGGAGAAGTTCATTGGTCCAGGAGCACCATTAGACACTAACAAATATTTCATAGTATGCACTAATGTGATTGGTGGTTGCTATGGTTCTTCTGGTCCTTCATCTATTGATCCTTTCAGTGGCGAACGTTATGCGACGACATTTCCTATCTTGTCGTTGAATGACATGGTGAGAGCACAAGAGAGACTAATCAGGGAAGAGTTCGGTGTCTCGAAATTATATGCAAGCGTTGGCTCGTCAATGGGTGGAATGCAGTCTCTCGCTTACGCGCAAGAGTTCCCCGATAAAGTCAACAAAGTGGTTTCCATATCTGGTTGTGCCAGGTCCCATCCATATTCCATTGCAATGCGTTACACTCAGAGACAAGTATTGATGTCAGATCCAAACTGGAAGCGTGGCTTCTATTATGATTCTGTCCCACCCCACGTTGGTATGAAGCTCTCTAGAGAAATTGCAACCGTCACATATAGATCCGGCCCAGAGTGGGAGATACGTTTTGGTAGAGAACGCGCAAACCCTGATCAATCTCCGGCATTGTGTCCTGACTTCCTTGTTGAAACTTATCTAAGTCATCAGGGCAACAAGTTCTCTTTGGAGTATGATCCAAATTCGTTGCTCTACATCTCCAAGGCAATGGATCTCTTCGACTTGGGTGCAAAGAACAGAGATACTGCGAAGTTAAAACGCTCTATGGCACAAGAGATTATTGATCAAGAAGGATTCCGCCGTATTAGCCCTAACGAAGTTTGTCCTGTTGCTTCTCAACCAGATGAACCTATTCAGAGACGCTCTGAAACTATGGAGGAGTCACAGTTGGATCTGCTACAAGGTTTGAAGCCAATTGCAGATAAGGATGTTCTTGTTATTGGGGTGAAGTCAGATATCCTCTTTCCACACTGGCAACAGGAGGAAATTGCTACAAAGTTGCGAGAAGGTAATATTAAATACTTCGGAGGTGATGGCTCTAACATTACGCTTGTTGAGCTAGGTGAGGATATCAGCATGTACGGCCATGATACCTTTTTGCTGGATCTGGAACATGTTGGTGGACCAATTAAGGAATTTTTGGGTTAGTTATACCAGTACTTTAATGAGATTCATGACATCGGTTTACAGTATTACCGTAGTAGCTGGTTGGGTGTACGTGCATAATTATATACAGGATGATCGTTAGCTACACCTCTAGACAGCTGTAGTTTGTAAAGCTCTCTTCATGGTTCTAAGTTCACTCACAGACTTGTTTTTTAGAATCTTCTTCTCCTTACGTCTCTGCTTGCGCTCCTCCTCCAAGACGGCCTTAGACTCCTGGACCAAGATTCTGTCACCAAACATCTTGAACTTTTGCATGTATCTTCTGTCCATGTTGAATTCCATGTGGACAATGTGATCTGTAAGACCAAGCTTGTTGATGGCCCAGTAGTATCTCTCAGCGTTATCTCTCTTTAGATATCTCAGGATTCTCTGTCTCTTCTGCACCAACATTCTCAATAGCCTGGTGTTCTGCAAATCCTTCTTGTTTTCCTGGACGTGTTTGTAAAGCTCGTGAATTCTGACAGTTGCAATCGCAGCTTGGACTTCACTGGAGCCGGTATCACCTTCAACTCTCTGGAACTCTTCCTTTGCCAGTGTAACCTTCAAAGCCAATTTCTCAGCCTGGTTTCTATTTTTCATGTTCAAAATCCTGTAGACTGCTTCTCTCTGCGCTTCACTGGTTTCGTTCACCTGTTCTGCTGCGTGTTTGTCTTTAATAGAAGCTTCGCGTGCACCGTACAACAATCTGTCAACCTGATCGATCTCATAAGATCTTCCTAGAACTTTTGGTTCATTCACCTCTGCTTCCAGTCTCTGAAGAAAAGGATTCTCTGGGAGACCAAGAACTGGATCGACATTGGAGTTTTGTTCACCAATGTATCTCTGTCTAAGTTGGTTAATCTCTTTGCGTTCTCTCGCTTGAATCTTCAAGATGGACTTTTTGCTACCAGCTGTGAAAGTTACACTGAATGATCTCACAGCAGTGCACTGTACAGGTCTCAGGACCCTTGATAGTAATCCAGAGAAGGACATGTTGTGGACTTCTTCCAAGTGTTTGGAGTGTCATTTCGTCAATAGAAAAAAATCGTTGAAAAACCACGGTGCTATTAAACAAATCCGAGGATTGATTACATAATACAAGTCGGAAAATAAAGTACATACCTGTCTATTAGTTTGTTCAGCTGATGTGTTTGGATAACTGTTTCATATTTAAAACACTAACAGTCTTTAATTGTGCCCCCTCTTTCCTTCTAAAGGAACCAACAGTTTCACCAGGGACAATCTCCAAGTCAGTACCAGCCTTTATTAACGACTTGAATCCTTCTGATACAGTTTCAAGCAATTCGATAAGCTTGGAAGGTCCAAACATATAAAGACCTGATTTGGATACTGAGGTTAGTTTGTATAGTTCACTTCTGTCAAAATACCCTTTGCCATCAGTTACAAAGGAACAGATCACAATTTCTCTCTCTTCAGTGACAGTTGTTGATATTAGTGGCATTGTGCTTGAGTTGATCTTGAACAGTAAGATCTCTTTCAACAGGGCCACCTGGGCTTCACAGGGTGAAACAATGGCAATCTGTTCAGCTTTGTGACCTCTTGACAAAAGGAACCTGTAGAATTCGATGACATACTCTGCTTCAGCCAAACTATAAGAAGTAACTGTGCCAGTTTCAGTTCTTGAGGCATCCACCTTAATAAGCTGAACATGCCTTAGAACACCCGCGTTCGGCTCCAGTGCTGTACTATCCGTTGACTCGACACTTTGGAGTAATGATGCGATTTCTTTTCTTCTCCCGTACACTTGTCTCAAATCAACTCTGCGGCA